>BQNB010150748.1:0-15995 GCA_026074375.1 Tanacetum coccineum
TGTGAAGATCGCAGACTTAGTGAGTCGGTCAACGATCACCCAGATAGTATCGTAGCCTTGTGACGACTTAGGAAGCTTCGTGACAAAATCCATAGTGATGTTATCCCATTTCCATTCAGGTATCTTGGGCTGTACCAACAATCCTGATGGTCTTTGATGTTCAGCCTTGACCTTAGCACATGTCAAACACTTGCTAACATAGGTGGCGATGTCGGCTTTCATATTAGGCCATAAATATAGCTTTTTCATATCTTGGTACATTTTGTCAGAACCCGGATGTATAGAGTATTTTGATTTGTAGGACTCGTGCATGATCACAGTCCGCAAATCGCCATAACAAGGTAGCCAACTCCTGCCATTGAGGCATAGGGTTCCATCCGTACGGGGTTCCAACTTTTCCGTCCTAATCGCCTCTGGATATTTAGCGTTTTCAACCAACATTCCCCCAACGTCTTCACTCTTAATGTTCTCTGGTTTTCGCGCTTCAGTCTGAGCATTTAAGATCTGTTTGGGAAGATCCAAGCTAATAGTCATGACCAAAGCTCGAACTCTCAACGGTGGTTCTCGTTCTTTCCTGCCAAAAGCATCGCAACGACATTTGCTTTCCCAGGTGATAACGAATATCGCAATCGTAATCACTTAGCAACTCTAACATCGTCGTTCTCATGTTCAACCGTCTTTTTGATCTAAAATGTGTCAAACTCTTGTGATCGGTAACACGTACACTTACGCGCGCCCTTGTAATTATGTCTCCAGACTCTTGAGAGCGAAACACCACTCGCTCCGAGTTCCAAATCATGAGGTTGTATAGTTTTTCTCATGGATTTTTCAACCTGGCGTGATTGCATAAGGAATCACCTTTTTCCTCTGCATCAAGACAGCGTCCCAAAAACCTTCTTTGAAGCGTCGCATTATGCGATGAAATCTTCGCTTCCTTCAGTAATGCTAAGGATTGGTGCACTACATAAACTTTTGCTTTACAGTTGAAAGCTGCTTCTTGCTTATCGCCCCCAAACAAACTTGACCTTCTTTTGAGTAAGCTTAGTCATAGGTTTGGCGATCTTGAAATACCATTCAATGTATCTTCGATCGTACCCAGCAAGAATCTAAAAAAATGACGAATCTCCGTTGGTGAGCTCTAGGAGGATGTCAATCCTTAACTGGATTCACTCTTGCTGGATCCACATGAATTCCTTCACTATCGATCACGTGACCGAGGAACTGTACTTTGGGATCCACAAAAATTCCTCATTTGGGAACAAATTTTGATACAATCCTCTTTCTTCACTTCACTCTAATATTATTCGTCAGATGTCTTCGTGCTCTTGGCTTGTTCTTAAATAGATCAAGAAAATATCGTCAATAAAGGGACCAATTACGAATTTGTCTCAGATAAGGTTTGCACACTCGGTTTATGAGGTCCATAAACACGCAGGTGCGTAGTTTCAAACAAACGGATAACTTGAACTTCGTAATGGCCATAACGAGTTCTGAAGGCAGTCTTCGGAAAGTCTTTTTCGAAACCCTCAATTGGTGATAAACCTGGACTTAGGTCGATTTTTGAATAGACACTCGACCCTTGGAGTTGATCAACAACATCATCAATTCTTGGGAGCGGATAACGGTCTTCACGTTGTTTATTCAATTCCCTGAATCAATGCCAACATCGGAATGATCCGTCTTTCTCTTGACAACAGACCGGAGCTCCCCAAGGTGATGGAAAACAGGGTCTTATAAAGGCCTTTATCGGACAGCTTCTTTCAGTTGCTCTGTAATCTTTCATCTCGGAAGGCGCCAATCGATAAGGTGCCGTGTACAGGTGCAGCACCAGGTACAAATCATTTGAAACTCACTTGTCGAGTCGGAGGAAGGACCCGGCAAGTCTCTCAGGGAATACTTTTCAGAAAAGTCTTGAAACAATTGAGACGTCTCAGTGAGCTTCTTCTCCGACTTGTCTTCAACCTCTTTTGCAGTGACATGTGCCAAAAAGATAGGAAATCCTTTTTCCATGTACTTCTGCGCTTTAGTGCACGAAATGGTGTTTAATCGTGTCACATTTCCCTGGGTACTTCCATCACCGTGTATGATTAGGGTTTTATTTCTCCAGGGAATGCGAACAATCTTCTCGGCACACACAATGACCGCTTGGTACCTCGCCAACCAATCCATACCATATAGCACGAAACTACCAAGTTCTACGGCATTAAGTTCATTGTGAATGGTGTTTAGGAAGTTTAATGTGCAACCCTTAAGAATAGTGTTCAACCCAATTATCCTCCCATCAGCTAGTTCGACATCATAATAGTGGTCTAGGGTAGATGGCGTGATGTCAATTTGGGAGCTAAATGAAGTAGACACAAAACTTCGATCGGCACCCGTATCAAATAAGATATAAGCATAGCGGTTGTTTAGAAGGAACGTACCCGCAACGACGTTGTCTGGGTTTGCCCCCGCATTTCCAACCACATACACCTTCGCTGGAGCCCTGTCATTTCCAGCTTGATTACCACGGTCATTGTTTCTCAGTCTTGGGCAGTTTCTTTTAAAGTGGCCTTGATCTCCGCACTCAAAGCAACCATTGCCCTGCTGATTGTTGTTGTTGTTGTTACGGTTGTTGTTGTTGTTGTTGTTACGGTTGTTGTTGTTGTTGTTACGGTTGTTGTTGTTGTTGTTGGCATTTGCAGGTCGGCTCCTACAATCCTGGGTCAGATGACCAACCCTCTTGCAGTTATTGCACCTAGGTGGACAAGGACCTTCATGATTGTAGTTACACTTGGAACACAGAGGTTTAGACCCGGCGTATGATTTCCTGCCACTATTGCCTGCAGTGTAGGCCTGGCCTGTGTTCTGCCTCTTATTCTGTTGGTTTTGATTGTTCTTGGAAAGATCATCATTCTTTCTTTTCCTTTCTGCCTGACGTTCAGGGCTAGGCCTGGTCTGATCCTCCATTCAACTCTCATTGTAAGAAAACTCGATAACTCTTGTCTGGTCTTTGATTTTGATGCCGTACACTGCAAGTATCATATGGCAATCCAAGATATACTTTTCAATCTGTCTACCTTTCTGGGAAACATTCTGGAAACACATCAAAGCTAGTTGCTAAAATCGTCGACTATAGGCCACCACATCGGTGCCCTTGACCTTAAGATTCACTTTATCAGTTCATCTTCTTGACTCACCCCTCGGGCAGTATTTATCAGTCATCATTTTCTTCAGTGCTGCCCATGGCATGGCATGAGCTGCTTCAGTAGTAGTGGTCTTAACATGGGCATTCCACCATGTAAGAGCATCATCTTGCAGAGTGCAAGTCGCAAATTTGACTTGACTAGCTGCTGGGCAATTGCTAATGCTAAACACAGACTCCATTTTCTCAAACCATCGAGTAAGTCCGACAACTCCCTCGGTGCCTTTGAAGTCCAAAGGTTTGCATTTCAAGAATTCAGAGTAAGAGCATTCGCGAGCAGTTTGGGCTGGCCTTGGTCCTGAACCATTGCTATTGTAGCCATTCCTAACCCTGCTTGCTTCTGCTTCAGCCATTGCAGCAGCAACTCCTTGGTCAATTAAGGCCTGAAGTTGTGCCTCAGTAACAGTTGTGGTTGGTTCATTTGGAGTTGGCGTAACTGGTGGGACTCGAGTTGACCTTGTGGTTCTCTTTGGTGCCATTTTCTTCAATCACAAGAAAATACAATACCCGTTAGATTTCAATACAATCATAACGTGACATAACATATGCATCATAAATAAAAAGATCACATCACACAGTGAAATATACAACCAACACAAGATCGACATAACATAATACATCCATTCCATATATAATTGTACATATACATGATTGTTTGGTACATAATGATTCCCTTATCGTAGGTTACAAAATGAAAATCAAATAGAGCAGTACTCGCAGGGAGTTAACCCGTAATACTTAGTAGTATACAAGATAGCTAATTAGAAACAAAGCGCTATACAGGATAGCTAACCAAAACAAAAGATCTTATACGTCTGCTAGCTGGGAGTATAACCCATAAACTTAAACTCAGGTCTGCATAGTGATACATCTAACCAACGTCTAAGAACTGCTACCAGTGTCCTCCTATGTGTCAATGCGCGCTCCAGCTGCCACGGCCTGGTACGCTATTGATATGCTAAAACCACAAGATTCTTCTGCAGCTGACGCTGCTCTCGTGGCGAGCGCCTCAGCTCATCTAATACTGTAACTCGTGCCTCTAATGCCCTGCAGTGAGCCTCAGACCTAGCCAAGGCCTGACGAGTCTCCATACCCTCTTGCTCGTAAGCAAGTCTCTCTCTCCTCAATATCTCAATCTCAGCTCTCACAGCTGCACGATCCTTCTGGGCATCGTGATGTCGTGTGCAAAACTCCGAACTCTCCCTAGTGCAAACATCTACCTGGTAAGTGACCCTCCTGTTGACCAACTCTAAGGCGGTCATAATCCTCGTCTCAGTATCTCGGAGTCTGGTCTCTATAGTGGGTCCTGGCTGTCTCGCAGCAGCAGCAGCAGAACTCTCTCCAATCTCACACCCATAAACCCCATCTAAATGTGTCTGGGGAGTACGCGTAAGCAGTAGCCCCCCCCCAAAGCTAAGCCCCCCATTTCCGAGGCGGTATGCGTCATCCTCGGGAATATCAGCTCTTACGGGCTAGAAATGTGCAGGTGGAGGTATAGGTAATAATGATGGTGTCCCTGATGGGTGTAGTGAATGATAGTAGGCTGATGCTAAAAAGGATGGTGATAATGGAGGTATAGGTGCCTCATCCTCGGCTGGCACTAAATCCTCAGGATGCTCAGGCTCAGGAATGTACACTGGTATATGGTTCTCAGGTACATACTCTGGAGAACGTGGTGCCTGCTCGAACAACTGTTGGGCAGCCTCCTCGTAAAGGTTCTCAGATTGGCATACTCCAAGAACGTGCCTCAGAGTTGAACAGACGTATAGGTAACCGCGGAAATCGGATGACTGACTACTGTGACAGCAGAAATAAAACTTATATGAGTATCTTGTATAAGGCTCTTATTGTATATGTAAATATTATAACCACGTATATCAATTGATGACTGCATCTAGTCCCATAAGAGGATAGAGAACAATAGTGTATGATGAATGTTTGCATAATGTATGTCCCGTGTACAACCCCGTTGTATGAATTCGTTGTTTGAAAATGGTTATAGTCCAGCAAAAACATTTGACCTGGTTCTCTATAACCTTGGCTCTTGATACCAATCTGTAACACCCCCAAATTGGGTCGCAGCGGAATAAGGGTCCGGGGCGTGTTACTTCAAGATCAATAGCACAAGATATATAAGAACGACACAAAAAGTCGTTTAAAATTGACGCTCTCATTTTGATTTATTTGAAAGACTTAATACAAAAGCATTGATAGCTTTACTTGTTCAATGTTGAAATAATGTACAAAAGTTGACAATACCATTTCCCAAAATATGATGCACCTAAATCTTTAAAAGCGTGTAATCCCAAATATAACCCAATCATCCCTTGGCATCCATGCCTATTGATCTCCTGAAAACATTGCTTAAAAACGTCAACAAAATTGTTGGTGAATTCATAGGTTTGATAAATCATAATATGCAGGACCGCAAGACTTTTTAGTGATAATGCAACACATGCAGATCTCACAAAACTAGATTACATTTACACTAAGCTCATGACACTGAAGCTCGACGATCTTTCTTGCAATTAAACTATATATTGCAATTTCTGCCCGATTAGATGTTCAACCCGAAAACATCCTAAATTGCACGGACATCGCTATAACGTGGTTCCGGTGATAGATATATCCCCGACGGGGAGGTCGTTTCCCGAATAGATCTATTAAATAACATTCGCGCTCACATAATGTAATTCCCAACTACAACTATGCAATTGACAGTTCATGATAAAGGGGCTCAACTTGGGTTATCGCTACTTAGGCAACATGTAATCAATACTTGCGTCCAATTTATAAAACAAAGCATGTTTCCACCCCATAATTATAAATCATTGAAATCGTAAAAATGTGGGGCTATGAACTCACCTTGAGTTCTGATAATCCAAATATCGCAGATAAAGCGTCACGTAAAAGATCGAATGCAACCTAAATTATCATAGGTCGTATAAGTACCGAGTACTTGAATATAATCTTATAGTTGTTACATCGTACTATCGTTCGGGCTATCATTATCTAGAGGTCTTGACCAATGACGTTCTAAGGGGTTAGGACACTTTAATCGTAAATCAGCAATCGTCGATACGCCATCCGAAGAGGCCTCATTATGAAATCCCTAGTAATATCGTCATTTCGATAAGAACCACATAACTACGTCCTATATAGGCTCAATCACCAACTAATGGTTTCTGGTAAAATGGGAGTTTAATAAGTTAAAAAGTTTATAATTACCGGTTTTAGTATAACTGCATAACTTTTGCGTTTAAGCCGATTTTGACGTTTTTTATGCCCATCTTGTCGCTATTGGAGAGGTTATTCATAATTTTGACCATTTTTCACTATTTTGACCCTTGGTGAACAGTAACTTTTACTGTTCACATCTGCGTGAGTATTATAAAAATCGTTGTTCGTCGTGTCTATCACGTAATAATGTTCGGTATTTTATTCGTTATAGCTCCGTTTTTAACGATTCTTTCGAGGATGTTCTCGTTTTTGAAAGTTCTATAATTTTATGAGGTTTACAAAAATATAACTTTCTGTCATGAATAGTAACTTTTATAAAAATAGTTTTATAAAAGTATTAATTGTCGTAAACTCGCGAAATTCATAACTCATTCGTTATTTATTGAAAAATTACGATTCTTATCATTTTGGAATCCTAAAAATATGTATTATTTGTTAAAAATATCAAACTAGCTGTTTGATATAAGTTTTATAAAAGTCATTTTATAAACTCCGTTTAATTAACGTATAACTCGTTTTTAACGTAACTTTTTCGTTATTAATCCGTTTAACAAGTTTCTTACCTTTTCGGAATCGTCGTGATTTGTATTATCTTATAAAAACATAAAATCCCCTGTTTGGAATTCGAAAACCTTCTGTCCCAAAATGATCTTTTATATAATTTATTTATATAATATGTTTTATATACTTTTCAACCTCACAATTTACCAAGTCTTTTATAAATTATATATTCATCATATGTTATACATATAATCATGTCCATAAGTTCATATTTTGTCCAAGATCATCAAAGATCACAAGTTGTTAACTTTACATGAAATCATAAACTTTCTAAATTAACTTTTAATTACAAGTTTTTATATGAACTTTTTATGCTTAAACCGAGATTGTACAAGACTTATATATCCTTTATTTCATGATATTACCATTATCATAATATGTGAGAAAGTGTACAAAATCATAATCACAAGAAAAATTATATTTTTCATGTTCAAAAGTATTCCTAATGGTGATTTCACTATATAGCATATCAAATACATAAAAACTCATAAACTAAAAACATAAAGGTTTAAAGTAGACCTTATGATGTATGATGATGATGAGAAACAAATGCTAAACCCGTGTTTAGCCTTAAAACCCTAAGTTGCACTTAGAACAACCCTTGTTCCAAATAAAACCTATCTTGATTTCTTGCTTCAATTATTGTAAATAAATTAATCAAGGCTCAAAAGACATTGAGTGTATTTGATATGATATGAGAGTGTATGTAAATGGGTTATATAAATTTTGTATGGATTGCTTGGGATGGCTTAGTGAGCCGTGACCCTTAGGAGAGAAAAGAGGAAGAAAATGAATTGTTAGTGTTAAAGGGATTTATGATATTGCCGGTTATATATATAAGGAACTAGTCAAAGTAAGGAAAACAAAGACCAAAGACCATTGACTAGTCAAGGGGACATGGTATGGGGTAGGGATGATTGGCCTTGGTCAGGTCTAAGTCAAAGAGACAAGAATGACTGGTATTGGTGTGGATTAAATGGAAAGTATAGAGTTCTTTTGCCACTTGGAAGAGTTTTATGATATTACTTGTATATAATTGCAAGAATTTGAAAAGATAGGTATAGATGATATATTTTTGTAACTTTTTATATATTGGGTATAAAATTGGTATTTGTGAAGCGAGAAAAGTTTTGGTGGTTCAGGGGAGGCCTAACGCAATTTATCGCGAAAACGTATACACTTTACGTATCCGATAAAAATAAAATGAACTCATAGTTAATAATTATCTCAAATTAATTATATTATCACCTTGCTTGATGTAAACATTTAATTGTTTGATGCCCTTTTACATTGAACGCTAATTTATTAGCTTACGCGATTTTAGCTTAACCAATTTAGGATTTAAAGCAAAGCGTACAACCAAAAGGTACATTGCGGATTTATCGATGTCGTCAATGACTTGAAAACACAGGGTGTTATACTCGCTCCCTAGTAGGATATCAAAACACATAGCGAATCGGTGTTCTTAGTTTGAAAAATCACCCGTTGCCGATGTGTATGTGGGAAATCACAAACAAAACTTCTTCGAATATGGCTAAGGATTAGGATGTCTTAGTTTGAACCTTTACCTAGACCTCAGCTTCCTGGTGTGGATATCACAAACACACCAAATCCCTAGAAGCAAAGATGTCTTTGTGTGAACCACACCTCGTGGTTGTGCGGAGTGGGATATCACGGTACATCTTTTACTTGTTCCATATAATCAAATGTATGCTTTATTGGCATAATTTCAATATTCATGCATTTTGCATTCATACTTCATTCATGCTTCTTGGCATATTAAACTTTTCAATTACTAAGAACAGAAAAATCTCGCTTTAAAGAATCAAGTTACAAATTTGAAGCTTTTCTAAAACTTGATTGACTTGTTGAATTGAATGAGCACGTATGATTAGGCGGATTTAGAAGCTAATGGGAGAAAAAGCAAAGTTACTCTTAAGTTTTAGAAGAATATTGCTCAGCACATACACTTATATTTTTACTCTATCACTTCTGTTCTTCACCTTATTAAAATTCAAAGCAATACGATTCGTGGAAAGCTTAGCTACAAGCTGAAGTTGAGGAATAGCGAGGGGCTCAACACGCCCGATCGAGTCAAAAATTATTCTCATTCTACCCATTAGGAAAGTCAAAACTGTGACAAAACACTTATTTTATTTTTGAAAATTTTAAAATTTTTCAATTTTTTTGGTATTTTTGCAAAAATTTGGTGGTAAAAACGGGATTACGTGATAACAACGGCTGCAGGCAAAAATCAAATCGAAGATCCCCCCATACTAGAACTAAACATCGTCCTCGATGTTTCAGAGGGGTTCCTTACGCAAATCTAAGGCGTTTATAATAGTGTTGCCAATTCTAGAAAAAGTAGTCGATTAGATTTGGATACTGGATTCCCAAAATGAAGCTGAGGATGTGAAACTCTTGTGGATACTGCGAGCACGAGAGTCTTCACAATCCGGGAAATCCTGGACATACAACACAAAGCACACAAAACATGGACAAAACACGGGTAATGGACAAAACATGGAAAATGTAAGCCTCCTCACACAAAAACACTTATTTATTACTACTACTGATAAGCATGGGGTGCCTCCCACGAAGCGCTTGTTTAAGGTCGCTATGCTTGACCCGTCCCCCGAATTTATTGGTCCATGGGGAACGTCTGGAGATCCGGGACAACCTCGGTTGGTATGTCCCCTCCAAAGTAGTGTTTCAAACGATGACCATTCACTTTGAAATTTGGCCTGGAGTTTTGGGATAACTCGACAGTGCCATATGGAAAAACTTGGGTTACAGTGAATGGTCCACTCCAGCGGGTCTTAAGCTTGCCTGAGAAAATCTTTAATCTAGAGTTAAAGAGGAGGACTCGATCACCGACGTTGAAAACGCGATTTTTGATTTTGGAGTCATGGATTCTCTTTGTTTTCTCTTTATAGATCAAAGAGTTTTCATAGGCATGATCACGAAGTTCATTAAGTTCATTGAGTTGAACTTTTCTGTGATCACCCGCTGTTTTGATATCAAAGTTTGTATGCTTAAGGGCCCAGTAAGCTTTGTGCTCGAGCTCGATCGGAAGATGACATGCCTTCCCGTACACTAACTTATATGGAGTACACCCGATGGGTGTTTTGTAAGCTGTGCGGAAAGCCCAAAGGGGGCGTCAGCTAATTTATTCGACCAAGAGGCTCAATTTTCGCCCAGGTCCTTTCCAGGAATCCTTTTTCAAACCATGATTGGATACTCAACTTGTCCACTTGTTTGTGGATGATACGCGGGTGGAGGGCGATGAGTGCTCCGTATTTAAGCTCATGACCTGTGTAAACTTGGTCATTGCAAAAATGGGTACCGCGATCACTTATGAGTGCACGAGGGGGCACCAAATCTGGAGAAGAGGGAGATTTAGAAATTTACTAAACCAACTCGGGCATCGTTGGTGGGGTTGCGCTTTTGCTCCTCAACACAGTTGATTAAAGTAATCGACAGCCACAGTATATAATTGTTCTCATATTGATGACGTGAATGGCTCCATAAAGTCAAATGCCCACATGTCAAAGGGATTTGCAAACTTGGATAGAGTTTTGTGGCATCTCGTCACGTTGCGAAATTTTGCCTTGACGTTGACAAATGTCACATCGGGTGACAAAGTCGTGGGCATCCTTGTAGATCGTGGGCCAATAAAAACCTGAATCGAAGACCTTTTTAGCGGTGTAATTGGCACCGTAGTGTCCCCCGGTGGGTCCACTGTGGCAGCGTTTAAGAATGTCAAAGCTTCTCTGCCCGAACACAACGCCTAATTACTTGGTCTGCACAGATCTTGAATAGAAAGGGGTCGTCCCAAAAGTAGTGTTTGACGTCTTTGAAAAACTTTCTTTTCTGTTGGGACGACATCCCTTTGATCACAAAATTCCCCGCATGGTAGTTTGCAAAATCGGCAAACCATGGGGCATTATCATCACCACGAAAGGTAACCATCCCAAGTGTCTCGAGAGGAAATGTTTCCGTAATTTCCTTTTTCTCGAGCTCACTTTGATGGGATTTTCATAGTTAGAATGGTGGTTGCGGCGAGATTTTTCGGCTCCTTTTTTTATCACGGATTAACGACATCAAATTCTTGGAGCAGCAAAATCCACAGGAGCATCTTGGCTTAGCATCTGCTTAGCAAGCAAGTACTTGGAGAGCGAGTGGTCCGTATTACACTATGCTTTTGGACAAGACAAGTATGCCGGAATTTCTCGAAAGCATACACTACGGCAAGTAATTCCTTTTCCGTTGTAGTGTAATGTGCTTGAGCCTCGGTCATAGTCTTGCTTGCATAGTGTATCGGCTGGAAGTGCTTGGTCTTACGTTGCCCTAGGACTGCCCCTACAGCAAAATCACTTGCATCACACATGATTTCAAAGGGCAAGTCCCAATCGGGAGCAACTAGAATTGGAGCCGCGCGCGCGCTATCTTCATCTTTAAGTGTTTCACAATGCTTCAATGCACTCCTTCGAGAAGATAAACGGAGTTTCTTTTTCAAGGAGGTGGGTCATAGGCCGGGAGATTTTGGAAAAATCCTGAATAAATCGTCGGTAGAATCGGATCTATGGACCGAGAATACTGCAAGAATACCCTTCACGGTAGTGGGATGAGGCAATTTTGCATGACATCACTTTTGCCTTTTCAACTTCAGAATCCCGGATTTTAAAATCTTATAGCCAGGGGGGACTATGCCTCCTTGACCTGAATAGTGGAACTTTTCCCAATTTAGCCAACAAGATGGTGTCTTCACACCTTTGGAGATTTTGGTCTAAATGGGAAAGGCAAGAGGAGAAAGATCACGAAAAAACCAGAGAATCATCCATGAAGATCTTCCATGGTTTTCTAATCCATATCGTGTAAAGATTGCAACCATACACCTTTGGAACGTGCCTGGTGCATTGCATAACCCAAAAGGCATGCGACGATAGGCAAATGTCCCGTAAGGGCAGGTGAAGGTGGTCTTCTCTTGATCAAGTGGGTCAATCGGGATCTGAAAGTAGCCGGAGAATCCGTCCAAAAAGCAATAGTACTCATTTCCGGCTAATCTTTCAAGCATCTGATCCATGAATGGTAAAGGGAAATGGTCTTTGCGAGTTGCATCATTGAGTTTTCGGTAATCGATGCAAACTCGCCATCCCGTAACCAACCTAGTGGGTATCAACTCATTGTTGTCCATTTTTTCACAACGGTTATGCCTCCACTTCTTAGGGACACAATGAACGGGCTCCCCCAGGGGCTGTCTAGAGTGGGTAAATTAACCCTGCGAATCAGAGCTTGATAACTTCTTGCTTAATAACCTCGTGGATTTTGGGGTTGACCCTTCTCTGATGCTGAACTACGGGTTTGGCATTTTCCTCCATCAAAATCTTATGGGTGCAAAACTGTGGATTTATTCCCTTGATATCAGAAATTCTTCCAAAGCTATGGCTCATGTTTGTGTGACTTGAGCACACCTTGATAGGGCGGTTTCTTTCCTCATCTTTCAAGTTTTTAGCGATTATGACGGGTTAATTTGTCTTCACCTTCCAAATCGCATACTCTAAGATGGGATGGTAAGTCTTTGAGTTCAAGGTCGGGAGGATCTTCACATGAAGATTTAACCTTTTCAGGCACATTAATTTCATAAACTGGCGACGGCAGGAGATTTGGGTCACTATTGATTACACTTATAACTCCTTAGGTAAACAGTGATCTCCCTCAGAATCATAGATGCCAATCAAACACCGGTGGGATTGATTAATCACGTTAAGAAATTACAATCGATATCTCATTCCATTAGAAAATCACTTAACTCCGAAGGGAGTGAGAGATGGAGAGCGGAAATCGATCGTAAGATCCGAAGATAGAAGTGGGTTGCCACTTTCAGAGCTTTCAAGTAGATTCTTGACATGATTCTTCACAAGCAATGTCAATAACATCGACTCGGTTAACCGATTCAATGATATTGTAGGAGAGAGTTTTAGTATCACCAACTTTGAAGGTCACGGATTGGTCATCATGTCTAAGGGTCATTTGTTCACCGTGAACATCTATTAAGGCACGTGCCATCCTCAAGAAAGGTCTTCCTAAGATTAAGGGAGCCCGAGGATCGGCAACGTAATCAACGACCACAAAATCGGCAGGAAAGAAGAACGTTCCAACTTTCACGAAAACATCCTCGGCGATGCCGGTTGGAGTAGAAATCGTTCGGTCGGCAAGTTCAAGTATCATTCGGGTTTTGGTCAAAGCTGGGAGACTTAGTTCTTTCCAAATGGAGAGAGGCATTAGGTTGATGCTTGCACCGAGATCGGCCAAGGCTAAGCATTCATTCATCTCCGAAAAATCACACGGTATAAGAAATCTACCGGGGTCTCCAAGTTTCTCGGGAAACTTTTTTAGGATAACCGCCGAGCAATTCTCGTTTACCGGTGTCTTTGTCAACTCAATTATCTTATCCTTGTCATTGAGGAGCTTTCTAAACATTGGTGCAAATTTGGGCATGTGTAGGAGAGCATCCGCGAAATTTCTCGAAATGGAGATTCCGAAAAATCTCCATAAATTTTGAAGCTAGAAGATCATCTTTTTCACGGAACTTTTCTTTGTTGGCCCTTGAAGGATAAGGCAAGGTTGGTTTAGTCTTTGGAACAACAACGGGCTCACCAATTTGGTCATTAGTTTGGACCACCGGAGGTTGGATGTTTTCGGTGCTTGGTTGCACCGTATCCTTTGGTCTACCGCGGGTTCATATTCTGTCTCCATAGGAGGAGAAGAGTTTGCGGTCCATTTAGGAGACTACCGCTTCGTGGTGGTGATTGCTTTAACATCACCTTTCGGGTTAGCAATGGTGTTGCTTGGAAGAGATCCCGAGCCCGAAGTCCAAGCCATGTATTACTATTCACGATGTGGTGATAGGTCCGTTTATATTTCGCATTTGATTTTGCATATTTTGCATCACGGTCATTAGCTTTGACTGTAGTGATCAATCTCATCGGACTTAGACACACCTGGTGTTGAGGTGCTGGAGCGGGAGCTTGGTTGGTGGGAGCTTTGAAATAGTCGGGGGTTGATTAATTGATGGTTGGTAAACTTCGTCCTTGATTGAAATTATTACCTCGATTGTTGGTTTCAAATTGTGTCCCGATTTTTGGATTGTATATTTGATCCCCGGATTTTTTGGTTTTTTTAGTGGGTTTGGCATAGGAGGAAAACAGGAGGCTCGAATTAGGTTAGCAAAGCAACCATCTGAGGTCGGTAACTGGCATTCCCTTGGTTGTAGTTAACTGCGGCGGCTTGTGACACGTATTCTTGGATATTGTCACGATAAATGTTGCCATCGGTGGCTGGACAATTTTGGTAAGAATGACCACCCCCGCAAGTTACACAACTTTGCTCGACTGCTTTTACAGGAGCGGGAGCTGGAGTTTGGTTTTTCTTATCGAGAATCAATGCTCTAACCATATCTTTCAGCTCAGCAACATCGGATGAAACTGCTGGGGTAGAAGAGCTCGTACTCACTTTGGAAACAATGGCCTTGCTTCGTGATTGACGAACTTTGGACTTGCTCTCGATGATTTTTAGGCATTCTCGAGGCATTTTATCCAGAAAGTTACCACCCGCAGCGGAGTTCAATGAATCTTGATCATTCGAATTTAGGGCATTATAGAATGTATCGAGTTGATGCAATTCTGAAAACCCATGATGCGGGCATCCCCTAAGAAGATCATTGAATCGGTCCCATGCCTCGTAAAACGTTTCATCAAATTTTTGTTGAAATCTTGTGATTTCATTTCGAAGATTTGTTGTTTTAGAGGGAGGGAAGAATTTGTTAATGAATTTCGAAACAAGATCATCCCATGTAAGAATCGATCGAGGGGGTTCTTTTTCAAGCCAAATCCGGGCGGCTCCCTCGAGGGAAAATGGGAAAAGCATAAGCTTAACCGACGTACTCGGGACGTTCGGGAACTTCATCGTAGAAGTGATCTTGTTGAAATATCGGATGTGAGCATGTGGGTCTTCTTTATCATGTCCAAAAAATTGCTTGTTTTGAACAAGATTAAGTAGACCATGCTTGATCTCAAAGTTGTTCGCGGTAATTTCGGGAACAACGATCGCATCCTCGTAACCCTCGGTGGGTGCTTTGAGTAATTGCGCCATAGTACGATTATCGGCCATCGTAACTATAGGATGATTGAAAGTTTCTTGATTGTTATTTGGTTTCTCAAGATTGGGTGATTCAACAGAAGTTTGTCGGACTTGTTGTTGTCAACGATTACGGGCTTGAGAACGAGTGCGCATGCACGAAATAGAAATATAAAAAGAAAATTTACACTAATTTTTTTTGGTTTTTTTCAATGATTTATTCACAATGTATTTTAACGGACAACGAGGTAGGACAATGTTAGCCTTAATTTATTGAGTCGAACAAGGAAGTTCGGTCACTCTATGATGGAGCTTCGGTCTTTAATTAGTTAATGTTGTAATAGGATAATATCGGGAATCGGGCTCGATAGTTAATCTAATATTGTATATGTTTCGGGTTTAATCCCAAGCAAAACCCGAGCCCGGGTCCTAGTTAAATATCCCGCGCGTCACTTTTAAGTGTCGGGGGTATATAAGGAACTTTTCCACTTGGAAAAGTTAGTTGTTGGAAGTTGTTCATTTCTAAAATAATTCATTTTTCTCTTTTCTCTCTCATTTCTCTCTCCTCTTTCTCTCTCTAAACAACTCAATCTTTCTTTCTCATTTCTAGTTCCGATTTCGTGATCGATTGTATGAAGTGAAGTGTTAACGGGATCCTACAATTGTGAATCGTGTTAACAATAACATCATTGCAGAAGGAATAAATACAAATGCGTAGATATATAGACACACAAATACATATATTCAAAAAATAGAAAGATAAGTTTAAAACACACATGAGCAGTTCTGCTGTCATCTTCAGATGAAAATTTGATTTTTCATCTTTCAAGAGCGATGAATCAACCTCTTTCCTTTTGATAAATTCAACATT
>BQNB010150749.1:0-15995 GCA_026074375.1 Tanacetum coccineum
TATCGGCACCAGTATCGAATAAGATAGAAGCATAGCGGTTGTTTAGAAGGAATGTACCCGTCACGACGTTGGAGTCTGTGTTTGTCCTCACATGTCCTACCGCATACACTTTGGCTGGAGCATTGCCACCTCCAACTTGGTTACCATGGTTGTTGTTGTTCTTTAGCTTTGGACATTCCATCTTAAAATGTCCCTGAACTCCACACTCATAGCAAGTAGGCTTCTGACCCGACCCAGTGCCCTTCTAGTTGTTAGCATTATTGGCATTTGCCGTACTCCTACAGTCATGGGCAAAATGGCCAACTTTGTTGCATTTGTGGCATTTCGGATCACATGGACCATCGTGGTGATAATTGCATTTAGCGCATAGGGGTTTAGATCCCTGTATGACTTATTCTCACCAAATCCTGCAGTGTAGGCTCGGCCAGTGTTCTGCCTCTTTTTTTGTTTTTGTTGTTGTTGGTTTTGAGTGTTCCTTGAGGTGTCCTCAAAATTCCTTTTACTCTCCGTCTGGCGTTCACCATCATGTCGGGAAGACCACCGACATATTTTTCAATTTTATCAGATTCTTCGGGAAAAGTCCTCCCGCACAACAAAGCCAATTCCTGAAAGCGTTGGGTATAACTTGTCAAGTCAGTACCCTTCACCTTCAGATCCTAAATCTTCATTTTCAGTTTCTTGATTTCATTTCGAGGACAATATTTGTCAGTCATCATTTTCATGAGTGTTTTCCAAGGCATCTCGTAAGCGGCATCATGACCGACTGTCTTGACATGGGTGTTCCACCATGTTAAAGTAACTGAATGGAGAGTGCAAGTAGCAAACTTGACTTGATTCTTAATTGTACAATTACTGATGTGGAAAACAAACTCCATTCTTTCAAACCATTGAGATAGACCGACAACTCCTTCTATGCCTTTGAAGTTTAATAGTTGACATTTAAGAAAATCAGTGTAAGTACATTCACGTGCAGTTCGTTTTGTCCTTCTAACACCCGCTCCTAAAATATGGTTATCATCGTCATTCGTATTTCTGTCAGCATCACGTGAGTGACTCACTCATTCTCCTAGCACCCTCGTTCCTGAATTGTGTGTCTGTCGACGCATTCGTGTTTTGCTTCCGTGTTGCCAAAGCCGTTTTAGTAAACGCCTTGGTTAATCATTGCTGAAGTAGGGCTTAGTAACAAAATGTGGTGTTGAGTTGTTTTAGGGCTATGATTGACCTCGTGGCTCTTTTTGGAGCCATTTGCTTCAATCCACAAGAAAATTATATTACCCGTTAGGATTTGTAAATTCATATCCATGACATGACAAAAGCACAATAAAGTAAAGTGAGGATTCACATCACACAGTGAAATATACAACTGAATTGTAATCAACAATGATATAACTAAATAGACATTCATTTACAACAAATTCGATTTCAGGACATTGGACATTAATTCCTACTATTCCAATATATAATTGGAAAACATACATGATTGGTTCAGATACAAAATGATCACAACGATTAGGTTACAAGATAAAAGAATATATACAACCTAAAGCCATACTAGCCGGGATTGAACCCGTAATACTTAGTAGGCTGTACAAAACAACTAGCCATAACAGAATCTAGGAACTGCTACCAGTTTCCTCTGGTAGCTCTGGCTATGCAGGACCCTTAGCAGGTCCTTGCTGTCTCTGTAACTCTGCCATATGTGGTATGAAGGACTCTTCACTAGCTTTTAGTGCTCAGTGAGTTGTTCTGTCCTCCATAATCTGCTACTAGTAAATTTGAATCCCGTATTCTCCTTTCGGTCTGCTGACTGTAACTCTTTATCTTATGACTGCTGGGAGCTAACACGTGTTACGTAGCGACATAACCTTACAGCGCCTAAGCTCACTCGCTCTTTAGATCATCCCCAAGCCTCTCTAGACATCCTAGCCTCAGTCTCCATGAGTCTAGCAGTACGTGCATGTGCATGCCTATCCCTAAACAACATGTTGAGCCGACCAGCCAATAGCTGTCGCCACCTGATGATCTTCGTCTATTTCTTAACCCTCGTTTATATCTCATCCGTGTCCTGCTATCACCTAGTATCAAATGCGTCATATGTCGACCCAACTCGTGTCTAGTACTAAACTGTGCCCCTTGTAGTCGGTCTCTTCTATCTCATCCTACGTAGGTTTTTTTGAGTGATCCCATATCCAAATCTCTCTCCGGATCATTGCTGATCTCCATATTCTATAGTAGCTACAAAACCATAGTCTGCCGTAAGACCTCTAGCCGGTCTAGCAACAACAGCAGACGTGCTCTCTCCGACCTCGTATGCAGGACTAAGAGTGACACCTAACCTCTTTTGAGGTGGTAAGTTAACCTTGGGTCTGTCCTCTCTACGGTCAGTAGAGAGTAATGCAAGGGTGGTGGTTTGTAGTGAATAGGAAGTAGGATGCGGCCTCGACTCTCAGCGTAAGCGGTGGGGGGGTGGGGCGGATTCATAGCAGCTCAATAACCCAATAGACGAAATTGGACTGCAAGGTGGTAATGGAGATAAAACACGAGGCACCGGTGTTATACTGGTAGTGGTGGTGATACTGGTAGTGATGGAGATGGTATCGGGGGTAGTGGTGGAGAAGGTATCTGGGGAAGTGGTGATGACCATAGGGAGAGCGGTGATGATGGTGGAGTAGATATAGCAAGAAGGGTGGTACCTTGCATCGGACCATACTGGTGTAGGTACTGGAGCTGGAATAGAAATCCTAGTTGTCACACGATATGCAGGGTGTGGTGGTGGTGTGGCCGCAGACTTATCAGTCTCGAACGGCTCTGTCTCCTCCGCAGATGGGGCTCTGAGTCAGCAGTCTGGTAGAAAGCAACATACAAAGTCTGCAGGAGTTAGGTGCTTGCTCTTCCTCTCATCTTCGAACTCGATGTCTATATCATCATCCTCATCATCCTCTGATTACCCCTCCTCGTCATCGCCGTCATCTCCTCTATCGACAGGATAATCAACAGGATCTCCTCAGGGTCCTCATCGTCATCCTCCTCTGGGTCCGCCTCAGGATCAGGCGATGGAAACATATCTGGTACTAGCATGTGGGTGAGGTGAGCAGCTGGCAGTGGCTGCCTCCTTCACCGGAAACAAACCTCATCTCCTATGGCATATACTCGGGGTATTATCGGCTCTGCGAACATAATCTAGTGAAGGTGGTGGGGACTTGGTCCTCGGGGCCGCTTAATCCCGGTATGTAGTTGGTGATCGGTACAAACTCCTGGTGATCCTTATTTTGACATACTCTCAAATGTACTGGTATCTCTGGTGTATGTGACCCCTGATTCATCTGAATCTAACATGACTGAATCTGAAAATCAAAAATAGCTTATATTAGTAATTAATATAAGACTCTTATAGTAATATACATCTATATCATAACATGTATATCAATTATGAATACTTCTAGCTCATCCAACTAATGCAACAAACTAGTGTATGATTAATGTATGCAACGAGTATGTCCGTGTTAAACCCCCTTTGTTGAATTCGATGTTTGAAAACGGTTATAGTAAACAAACCATTTGACCCTGCGTTCTCTATAACCTTGGCTTTGATACCAATCTGTAACACCCCAATTTGGGTCGCAGCGGAATAAGGTCTGGGGTCGTGTTACTTCATAGTCAAACACAAGATATATATAGAACGGAAACCAAAAAAGTCATATTAAAAACCGATACATAGATCTACAAAGTATTTTGTTACATAAGCACGAAAGCTTCACTTGTCACTTTCTTGTTCAAATTACAAAGATTTAGCCAATAAACAGATATACAAATGTAGTGCGGACAAAATCTTTAATGCATGATATCCAAATTTAAAAAACACCAATGTATCCCCTTGACCACCTTCGGCTTTAAAAAATTTTTTGAACTCCTAAAAACATGCTTTAAACGTCATACAATAATGTTGGTGAATTCATTTAGGTTTGTTAAAACCGTATATTGTAGGTCCACAAGATTTCCAAGTGTATGATAAGGCAACTGATGCAAACCTCATTATATTTGCATAAATTACGTTGCCCTAAGCTCATGACATGAAGCATCGACTTAAATGAATACCATATAAATGTCCTACATTGCCCATGATGATGTTCTAACCCGCAATCATCCTATGTTCGGAATGGTATACGTTGTTTGACCATTGTAGTAATCACCCAAAACGGGGATGTTAAATCCCCATAGATTCTATTCCATAACATTCGGCGATCATACAATCCAGTAAACTGACAGTTCATGATAATGGGCTCAAATAGGGTTATCGTACTTAGGGCAAACAGTAATCATATATGTAAAAACTTATCCACTTGTGTCCAATTGTTAAGACAATGCTATGTTTCTCACACCAAAAAACTTATAAAACAAAATTCATGTATAAACGTTCTGGGGCTATGATACTCACATAGGATGTGAAGTGAATGAGTAATAACATGGGTAAGTGAAATAATGAGGCACTGGACGAATTCAGAAACGGTGCAACTAATCATTACATAGGTCATAAAATTTTTTTTCAGTACTATGCACTGTGATAAAACTAATATAGTTATACAATCCTATATAGTCTATCACATCTATTTGTAATTTTAAATCGTTGTTATAAAGCGAAAAAAGTTTATAATTATCATTTTAGATAAACTAGCATAACTTTCCGTTTCGGCGTTTTTAGTCCCACGTCTTCCTATTAAGATGATATATAAAAATATTACATTTTATAGTTTATAAACCTTCTATTTTTTATTTTATGATGACTAGTACTTTTTACTGTTCATGAAGTTTGTATAATATAATTGGTAATAAAAATCCGATAAATGCAACAATTATTCGTTTTTAATCCCGGATTTAGCGATTCCTTCGAGCACGCCTTCATTATTGATATTATCACATTTTTTAAAGGTGGGGTCTGCAGATGAACAGTAAAATTTAGTTCATAGTTATAAAAATTTACTTTTATTAAAACTTTAATTATCGTAAACGCCGTATTTTATTCGTTTTAGCTCCATTTTTAGTAATTCTTGTTGAAGCACGTTTCTCGTAATAGAATGTTCCTGTTTATTTTGAGGTTTACTT
Organism: Tanacetum coccineum; assembly: GCA_026074375.1. NCBI lineage: Eukaryota > Viridiplantae > Streptophyta > Magnoliopsida > Asterales > Asteraceae > Tanacetum > Tanacetum coccineum. The sequence goes on from BQNB010150749.1 coordinate 5,101, forward strand.
AAAAAAATACTATGTTTTGTCATGAATAGTAACTTTTTATAAAAGTGTAATTATTCGTTATAACTCGCAAAATTCATAAATCGTTTCGTTATTAATTGAAAAATTAGATTCGTATTCATTTTGAAATCCTAAAAATATGTACAATCTGCAAAAAAACTAAATTTTCTGTTTTAGAAGTATTTTATAACTTGCTTTTATAAAGTTTATTTTATAAATCCGGTATTAACATAAATGTTGTTTTATCGATATCCTTTTGTCGTTATTAATCCGGTTTTTCGTGTTTACTTACCTTTTGAAGCGTCATGAGGCTGTACTATTTTTATAAAATGTAAAAAACCCATATATGAATACGAATCCAAACAGACCTTTGGATAGCTTTTATATAATTATTGTATACTTTTATTTTTATATACTTTTCAAACTAATTAAAAATGCACACAAGTCTTAACAAGGTCTTTATATCATATGCCATCCATATATTTGTGTCCATTCGTCCATTATTTGTCCAACATAAGTCATGATAATAGATTTATCAGTCACTTACATCGCTTGAAAACATAAACTTTCCTTAAGTAACTTTTAACGTACAAGTTTATACTTGAATTTTTTTATACTTAAACCAAGAGTGTATAACACTTTAACCTCATTTTTACATGATAATTACCATCTAACATACATGTGTATAGTGTACAAAATCATAATCACAAGTACCAAATCATACCAATATTAAAAAGTTTCCTAATGTGATTTTTGTACATAGAACAATCATATACATATAAAAAATCAAAAAAGTTAATCAAAATAATCATGAAACATGAAATGAAAAAGGTTTTTAGATAACCTTATGATGATAATGATGATGAGATATATGTGGCTAAATCCTTTGTTTAGACTTTAAACCCAAGTTCTGCAAGAATGAAACCCTAATTTAATCCAAGGAAACCTTAACTTCATTGTTTGCTTAAAACACTTGTAAATGATTAAACCAATACTTTAAATCACCTTGAGGTAATCTTAGATATGATGTGAGATTACTTGTATGTGTTGTAGAAAAGTTTGTATGAATTATTTAAAGGGGTGTGTGTTTGCCGTAGCCTAGCAAGAGAGAAAGGGAGAGGATTTTTTTGTTTTTCACACTAAGGAAAGGTGTATGTATGAGTTTGCTTGCAAGTATACTTTCTATATAATCATAGGGATAGTCAAAAGTGAAATAGGAGGTCCAAGACATAGATGAGTAAAATGGGGAAGACCATGTTGGTCAAAGGAAACAAGACATGGCTAGGTTTAATGAGACTATGTTGTACAAGACCAAGTGGGAAAGTTTGTGTGCTCTTTGTCCCTAATGTTGTTGTATACGTGGGATAGGGGGGGGAGAAGACCAAATTTGTGTCTTGGATATTTTATGGACAATATCTTGTAGTTACTTTCATTATATGAGATTAAAAGAGTAAAGGTAAAAGTATACATGTTATACTTGAAATGTTTAGTTTCTAGCTTGTTTATCTTTATGTAATATGTGACTAACAACATTAACTTGGGTAAAGTTTAATAAAACTTTGAGTGTTGGATGTAAAAATAAGTATTTGTTGAAGCTTAAATTAATTATGGTGGTTCCGGGCATGCCTAAACGTATTTTATCGCGAAACGTAAACGTTTTACGTAACCGATAAAAATAAAATGAACAAAGACCATAATTATTCTCAAAATAATTATTTAATACTTGCTTGATGAAAACGTTTAAGTGTTGATGCCGTTATACATTTGAATGATTCATTTTTAGAGCTCGCTCCTTACGTTCTAAGCCTATTTGGCGCTTTTTTTTACGCGGGTTTAATCTTAACGATTACGATTAAAAAAGCAAACGCGGACAATACTAAAAATTCATGGTGAATTTATTGACGACGTCCAGTGACCCTGTAACACGAGGGTGTTATAAATGCTCTCTGCATAGGAGGCTTTTGGTCACATTAATTTTAAGACATAAACAAGCTTGTTAAGGATATTTTGTAGAGGGATTGCCTACAAAACGTTTTGAATATGGACCAAACCTTGTGTTGACTTGGCCTGGTCTTAAAGGGAAAGCAACACAATGGCTTCTTGTAAAGTCCAAAAAGTTCTAAAATCTAATTACTTAGCCTTTGTCCTTGTTTATGGTTCACTATGGATCTGTTTGGTCCAACTTATGTGAGTTATTAATGCATTAAGAAGTGTGCGTAGTAGTTCACTGATAATTTATAGTAGGTTTACATGGGTTTTCTTTTTAACAACTAAGGATGATACCAGTGAGATCCTTAAAGAATATATCAAGAAATAGAAAAACCTAGTAGCAAAGAAAGTGAAAATAATCAGAAGTGATAATGGAACAGAGTTTAAGAACAATGTTATGAATGATTTTTGTAGAGAAAAAGGTATTAAGAGAGAATATAGTATAGCCAGGATTCCTCAGCTAAATGGTGCAGCTAAAAGGAGGAATAGAACACTAATTGAGGTTGCTAGAACAATGTTAGCTGACTCTAATTTACCAACCACATTTTGGGCTGAAGTAGTTAGTACTGCTTACTATGTACAGAATAGGGTCTTAGTAGTCAAGCCTCATAACAAGACACCTTATGAACTTTTTAGAGGTTTTAAACTAGCTCTAAGCTTTATGAAACCATTTGGATGTCATGTTACTATTCTTAATACTTTAGATAGTTTAAGGCAAGTTTGATGGCAAAAGTGATGAGGTTTCTTTGTTTAGATATTCGTTGTAGAAGTAAAAGCTATTAGGGGTTTTCAACACTAGAACCAGGAGGGTAGAAGAAAACTTGTATATTGGGTTTTTAGAGAATAAGCCTATGATAGAAGGGAATGGTCCAAATTGGCTGTTTGACATTGATTCTCTAATCCAATCTATGAATTATGTACCAGTTGCTGCAGGTCAAATCATTTAATGTATCTGTATGGCTTCACATGAAGAAACTTAATGCAGAGTACATCAGAAAGGGAAAACAGTCAATATTGCATTGTGATGCCATTTTGGAAAGATGCTTCATACTTTGATTCACCTACCAGGGATGGTTGATAATGGTGAACAATTACTGATGATAATCAAATGCAGGATGGAGTGTCTTAGATAATAAGATATATGCAAAAGATAAGTCTAATGATGATAGCAGTCCTAAAGAAGTTAATGCTGATGGACACTTGTTATATACTGCCAGTCCTGATATTACTACTGGTAGCTTTAAACTTAATGTTGTTGGTCCATCATTTAATAATGATAGTTCATTATGATCATGATAGCCCTAATGACACCACGCTTCACTATAGGAGCTAGTCATACACTTGAAGCCACTCATGTTGAGTTCTTCAGTGATGAAGATGAACTAGAAGTTGATTTGGGGAACATTACAAATTCCTATATAGTTCCAACCACTCCCAATACAAGAATTCATAAAGATCACCCAATTGAAAATGTGATTAGTGATGTAATGTCAAATGTCAGACAAGAGAATTGACAAAAACTACTCCTGAACAAGGGTTTCGAGTGTGTTATGAGCAGAAAGACATGATACGCTGAATATTGTTTATATGTTGTTCCTATCACAGACAGAACCCACAAGTATTGCTAAAGCTCTATCTAATTCATCTTGGGTGGAAGCATTTGCGGGAGAATTTTTCAATTCCAACTCCAACAGTTTTGGGATACTTGTGGATTTGCTTTTGGAAAAAAGGGACTCAGGCTATTGGAAACAAAATGGGTCGTTGAAACAAGAAAAGATGAAAGGGGGATTGTGATTTGGAATAAAGAAGGTTGGTTTGGCACAGGGTCATAGATAAGAAGAAGGGTAAGAGGTTAGGACTATGAAGAAGGTTTTTGCTCCTGTGGCAAGAAATTGAAGGCAATAAGATTGTTTTGGCTATTCTTATTTTCATTTTTAATGGGTTTTTTGGTTTATCAATAGATGTGATGAGTGCTTTATTATAGGGAACTATTGAGGAATGAGGTTTATGTTTATCAACCACAGGATTTAAATGGTCTTTGACACTCAGACATAGTTTATAAGGTGGTCAAGGCACTTTATGGTTTTGCATCAAGCACCAAGAGCATGGTGGGAAACTTGGCTATCTATTTGTTGGGAAGTGGGTTTAAAAAAGGCAAGATTGATCAGACATTATTTATCAAGAAGCGAAAAGGAGATATTTTGCTTGTACAGGTTTATGTTGATGACATTATCTTTGGCTCTACAAACAAGGATCTGTGTACTGGATTTGAGAAGCTTATGAAGGATAAGTTTTAGATGAGTTCAATGGGAGAACTTACTTTCTTTCTAGGATTTACAGTTTATAAAGAAGGAAGATGGAAATATTTAATCAGTCAGGGATAAATATGTAGCTGATGATTTTTGAAGAATTCATAAATTCATGATGTGAAGTTGCTTCAACTCAGTTGTTTGGAAATGCCTTTGGTCAAAGATGGAGATTGTTGATGATGTTGATGTACATCTATATAGTCTTTTGATTGGGTCTTTGATGTATCTCCACAGCATCTAGGCCAGCTATTATGTTTGTAAGTATGTGCATGTGCCAGATTTTAAGTTACTCTAAAGACATCACATCTCTTAAGCACGTAAGAGAATTTTTCTTGATTTTTGTAGGCAAACCAACTTTTGGCTTTGGTACTCTAGGGATTCTCCATTTGAATTAGTTGCTTATACTGATAGTGACTATGCTGGAGCACTTTAGATAGAAGTCAGACAACTAGAGGTTGTCAGTTTTTGAGGAAACTATGGTTGTCACCTCTACAACTAAACCTGAATATGTGGCTGCTGCTAGTTGCTGTGGACAAGTACTCTGGATTCAAAATCAATTGATGGATTATGGGTACAATTTCATGATATTGGTCATTATTATGACAATAACAGTACTATTTTGCATTTTGAAAAATCTTGTTCAACATTCTAAAACAAAACATCATGAGATTAGACATTATTTTATAATGAGATCGCAATGCTAAAAAGTTAATTCTAAAACAAAACATATAGAGATTAGGCCTTTGGTATTCTAGGGATTCTCCATTTGAATTAGTTTCTTATACTGATAGTGACTATGCTAGAGCAACTCAAGATAAGAAGGTTACAAACTAGAGTGTTGGTCAGTTTTTGGGAAACAGGTGTTTATCATGGCAGTGTAAGAAGCAAACATGGTTTGCCACCTCTACAATGAAGCTGAATTATGTGGCTGTTGCTAATTGTTATGGACAAGTACTCTGGATTCAAAATCAATTGATGGATTATGGGTACAATTTTATGAATATTGTCATTAATATTGACAATAACAGTACTATTTGCATTATTGAAAATCTTGTTCAACATTCTAAAACAAAATATTAGAGATTAAGTCTTTTTTTATAAGAGATACGCAATGCTAAAAAGTTAATTCAAATGGCTTATATCATACTGGTTATTTGTGGCAGATCTTCTTATATAAAAGTTTTGATACAAGGAAGATTTCAGGTTGCATTGTTAAATTCATTACTGGTATATTGGAATGCTTAATCTTAAATGTCTAACATCTTTTTTTCTGTTTTTGTAAAAGTTGTGCGTAAAAGGGGGCGGAAATTTAAGGGGGGGGTACTGTTAGTTCTTGTTAATTAGTTACTTGGTAGTATTATTAGTACTGCTAGGTTATACTTAGACTGCTTGTTAAAAAAGTTGGTCATTACTTAATATGTCAAGAAGAAAAATACTTTGGATTGTGTATTTTTGCTTGGACTAACACTTGCTGGGTAACAGCATATTGAATACCCTGATTGTTGAATTGCTTACCTCTAATGAATTGGTTGTGGGAACATAATGTTTTGGATAACAGTTTTTAACTTTTATATTATGGGGCATTTTTTTTTTTTTTTTTTGTTTGTTAATGCATAAATATAGATCCTCATGAATTCTCACATGTCTATCTAGTCTTTTCTAGTGTGCTTGTGATGAATAGAGGCATGTTGTTGTATAATTATTGAAGACAAAGGTAATACTGTTAGACATCTGTTAATATTGCTAGGTAGAAAATTACTACTGCCAGGCAAAAGTTAGTATTGTTGGGATGACATGAGAGCCAAAGTTACAACTGTTGAGCAAATTCTTATCCCTTAAAGCATTGTTTGAGGGGAGGCTACTTATGTCAATATACAGTCAAAGCATGGATGGAAGGATATGTTATATCAAAAGTGTGTTAAAAAGAATCAAAAACATCTAGGCATGTCAAAAGAGGTCGGGACACCAAGATACCTCAGTCTAGTGGTCCCCTTGTAAAGGTTGGTGATGAGGCTGTCTATAAGGAGTTGGGTGACAGAATGGAAAAGGCTGCCACTACTGCTTCTAGCTTAGAAGCAGAGCAGGACAGTGGTTACATCAAATAAGACCCACTCCATGGCAACACTTAATGGATCAAGTCCTTAGGGAATTGGTTCAGGTAGTGGTCCTAGGTGCCAAGATACCATATTGGGGGATGTGGCAGCTCAAAAACTAGGTTTTGAGACTATATCTAAACGGTCAATGATCCACCTCTCTAAAGAGGTTACCACCATTGAATGTGGGGAGGACAGTATGGGAAATACTATTGGGAACTTGTGGAACTGTGTACAAAACTATCAAAATGTTGCATAAAAACAGAAAGAGTGATTTGGTGAGCCAAAAGAAATGAGAGATTAAGTGAGCTTAAAAATAGAAAGAGAGATGTGTAAATAAAAACAAAAATGAGTGATTATGTGAGCAAAAAGAATTGAGAGATATTGTGAGCATAAAAACAGAAAGAGAGCTTGTGAGAAGAGTCAATTGATGATAGAAGTCCTTTGAAGAAATTGAAGTTTAGTGTGGATGGTAACTTAAAACTTAATGCTGTTAGTCTTAGGTTATTGGGTTACTTACTACTATTAGGCATAACATTGTGATGTCAGTTTAAGTTAATGCTACTAGGCCAAATTTAGTGTTGCCAGTTCAAGTTAATGTTGCTGAGGGTGATTCTATAAATACTTCGATTCAGGGTTTCATTCGATTCTTTATTCGTATTTCAATATTCAAACACTCTCTAATCATTAAACCTAACCAATTTCATCTTTGATCATCAATAACACAAACACATGTCAAACTTATCTTTTGCTAATACTCACAACTCTGATTGGTCGCTTTCCTTAGGAAAAAACCATAAAAGTGATGGGTTTCATGAGATTATTGATTTTTTGAATGGTAATCAGATTCGTTATGCATTGACTGTCAATCCTATCATCTACACATCTTGCATTCAACAGTTTTGGGCAACGGCAAAGGCAAACACTGTCAATAGTGAACGTCAGTTACAAGCCCTAATTGATAAGAAGAAGGTGATCATCTCGGAGTCAGCATTGAAGTGATCTTCACTTGGAAGATGAGGAGGTACTGATTGTTTGCCAACTGCTACAATTTTTGAAGAACTGGCAAGAATAGGGTATGAAAAACCTTCTCAAAAGCTTACATTTTATAAAGCTTTCTTTTCTCCACAATGGAAGTTCTTAATTCATACCATTACCAATGCCATAGTGCCATATTCCCATGCATTGGAATGAATCAATAACACAACATTCTGCTTCTTTAAATCATACGCTTGGCACACTAAACCAGAAATTAATCTATCTAAGTACATTTTTTATGCTATGGTGAAACACTTAGATAGAGGGGTTAAGTTTTTGAGGTATCCACGCTTTCTACAAGGTTTCATTAATCAACAGCTTGGTGATATGTCACATCACAAGAAGATTTATGTTAACCATTCCCACACAAAGAAAGTCTTTGCCAATATGAGGAGAGATGGAAAGGATTTTTCTAGGAGAATAACACTTTTGTTTGCAACAATGATGGTTTAGCCTACTCAAGATGAGGGTGTAGATTCAGGCATTCCTACTGCATTCTAACCTGGTTACCCATTACTACTCAACCATCAAACCTCTATCTCTCAAAGAAAGAATCAGGAGGATACAAGTAGGAAGGATAATGCTAGTTCTCAGGCAGGAGCCACAACAAGATGACAGTGTTCTTACACATTCCAATGATTCCACTCTCAGTGGTAAAGGATAGCTGCATCTATTGACATTGATGATTTGATTTAATGTACTTAAATTGCAAAACATGTTCTTGATTTAGAGAAGGCAAAGGATGCTCAAGCAAAAGAGATTGCTGATTTAAAGAAGAGGGTCCAGAAGTTAGAAAGGAAAGAAATCAAGAACTACAGGATTAAAAAGACTAAGGAAAGTTGGTATGTCTGGAAGAGTGCTCAAGAAGATGCATCCAATCAGGGGAGGAGTATTGAATACATTGATAAGGATGCTGAAGTTTCTTTAGTTGATGAAACCCAGGGGAGGTTAGATGATGCATACATGTTTGATACGGATGCTCTTATTGGTAATGAAGTTTTTGCTGAAAATGATATGCTTGAAAAAGACCAAGATGTGATTCCTAAAGAAGTTAGTATTGCTGCTCCCTCTACTACTGCTACGCCACCACCTGTTATAACTGAAGTAGAGATTACCTTAGCTCAAACATTGGCTAAATTAAAGAGTGCAAAATCTAATGTTGTGATACAAGAGCCAGTACAGAGTACAGCCACAACAACACCTTCGACAATTCCCAAAGCTAAAAGCATTACATTTAGAGATGCTGGTGAAAGCACAACAAGAACACCAACATTGTATCTTCTTCAAGCATCAAAGATAAAAGGAAAGCTAAGATGGATAAACCTGAAGTGCCATTAAAGAAAAAGGATCAAATTACTCTTGATGAAGAAATGGCTAGAAATCTTGAAGCTCAAATACAAACTGAACTCATTAAAGAAGAAAGGCTTGCAAGGAAAAAGGAAGAGGAAGCCAACATAGCTTTGATTGAATCATGGGGTAACACACAAGCTATGATGGAGGCAGAGGCTACAAGTAGAAGAACAGGGAGAGATAACCATTGAAGAAAGATCAAGATTGTTTGTAGAACTCATGAACAAAAGAAAGAAACACTTTGCAAAGATTAGAGCTGAAGAGAAAAGAAGAAAGCCACCAACTAAAGCTCAAAAGAGAAATCTAATGTCTACCTATCTCAAAAACATGGGTGGATACAAATATAATCAGTTGAAGAGCAAGAGCTATAATGAGATTCAGAAGTTGTTTGATAATGAAATGAAGAGGGTAAATACTTTTATTCCTATGGATTCAAAGCTGGTGAAAAGCAAAGAAGGAACTAAAGAAAGTTCTAAAAGAACAGAGGATGAACTTGAATCTGATAAGTCAAAGAAGGCAGAAAGTAGTGAAAAGAAAGCTGAAGGCAGCAAAAAGAAATCAATTAGTAAGAAAAGAGCAGGGAAAGAGCAGAAACAAGAATCTTCCAAAAGACAAAGAATGGAGGATGATAAAGAGACAGATGAGCATAAAGAAGCTGGTGAAGATGATGAAGCTGAGATGAAAAAGCATATGGAGGTAGTTCAAGATGATGAGGAAATAGCAATTTATGCTATACCTCTAGCTACCAAACCTCCAATAATTGTTGAATACAAGATTGTTAAAGAAGGACAGAAGGGATTCTATCACTTGATAAGAGCTGATGGAAGTTCAAATAGATATTCATCAATGATTAGGATGCTTCAGAACATTAGTAGAGAAGACTTAGAGACTCTCTAGAAGTTGGTGAAAACTAAACATGGGAATATAAGGCCAGAGGATGATTATGAAAAAGTGTTCTGGGGTGATCTGAAAGTAATGTTTAAACCTGACATAAAGAGTGAAATATGGAGGAGTCTACAGGGATACAAAGTGACTGTTTGGAAGTTGTTTGACTCTAGTGGAGTACACTTTGTGAGATTTAAAAATCTACACATCTTTATGTTAGTTGAGAAGAGATATCCCCTCACACCAATAACAATCACAAATATGCTCAACAATAAACTTCAAGCTGATTATTGGAATGAGATGTGCTATCAATTACTCAAGCTCATAGTAAAGCAGCAAAAGGGTCAATGAAGTGTCTGAATACATCTTCCTGATAGTGATGAAGACTTTTTAATGAAGAAACTTAAAGATTCAAAAGATGAACATCAAGTTTAGGGGAGGATTGTTGGGACTTAAAAACTTTAAGATAATTCTTAGAGTTACTACTGCTCAGGTATATATTAGTGCTGTCAAGCATAACTTAGTACTGTTGGTGATACTAATGAAAATTATGCTAAGTAGTTAGTACTGGTAGTATAAAGTTACTACTGCTAGTTACTACTGTTAGTATATATTAGTATTGCTAGTACTAATGTTACTACTACTTATGTTTATTAGTACTGCTGGTACAAAAGTTAATGCTGCTGGATTACAACTGCTAGAAGAGTTACTACTGTCAGAAAGATAAAGACGAGTAAAGAGATAAGGATTGTTTGGAGAAAAAGAATAATTACAAAGATAAGATATGTATAATGTATTTGTTTAAGAGATTACGTTTGCTTTTAGAAAAGATCATGATATCTTAGGAAAGTATTGTAAGCCTTGTAGGACTCCTTGGTGTATAAAAGGAGGTCCTAGGGTATAGAATTCAATGTATCAGAAATGGGTCATTGTCATAGCTTCAAGGTTGTAAACCCTAACACTGTCAAAGAGTATTCGTATTAATATATTGGAGCTTATTGTTTTGGTTATATTTATGTGTGTTAAACATGCATTACTCTTATTCTTCTTAGTGATATAAACTAGATTCCGCATAGTTTATATCATACTCTTAAAGTTTCATTCTTAGTACCTTTGGATTTATACAATGATACTAAACCTTACATCAAGCTAAGGAGTTAAAGATCTATTCATTAGGATCAACAACGTGTCTTCTAAAAATCGATAACATTTACGGTCTTAGAAATGTCATCTA
>BQNB010150750.1:0-15995 GCA_026074375.1 Tanacetum coccineum
GTGAGGTGAAATAGCACAAATATCAAGTGAGTAATTGAAACAAGACCTTTAGAATACCCAGACAGGAATGATACTGCAAGCGAAAGAATGAAGGAGGGCTCCTCCACACTTAAGTGAAGCACGGGTTACCTCTCGAGAAGCGCTTCATTTTTAAGAGAGTCGTTAGCTAGACTCAAACCTGGTGAGTCATTCTTTGGGAAGAAAAGGGAGTGATTGATTCCCTTTGGTCATTATAATCTTCTTCTTCATGATATAGTTTGAGTCGATGGCCATTAACAATAAATTTTTTTCCATCTTTTCCATAGAGTTCTACATATCCGGAAGGATATTGATGTTTTACTATGTATGGCCCTAGCCAACGAGATCTGAGTTTCGGTTGTTTGAATTTATACTTTGAGTGAAAGAGTAAAACCTTGTTTCCATGTTTGATTTCTTTTCTCATTCTTAGTTTTCTATCGTGCCAGACTTTGGTTCTTGCTTTGTATAATCGAGAGTTTTCATAGGCTTGATGTCTAAGTTCATCTAATTCGTGTAACTGAAACATTCGTTTTTCACCAGCAATGAGATTAGTATTACAGTTCTTCAGGGCCCAGTATGCACGGTGTTCAATTTCAAATGGTAAATGGCAGTTTTTTCCATATATTAGTTTGTACGGTGTGGTACCGGTAGGTGTTTTGTAGGCAATGCGAAAAGCTCACAATCAAGTTTTCTTGACCAAATAGCAGGATTGTCTTTAACAGTTTTTTAAGAATTCTTTTAAGGGCTTTGTTCTTGTTTTCAACTTGACCACTAGTTTGAGAATGATAAGATGTAGAGAAACGGTGGTTAACTCCATATCTTTTCATGGTCCTTTCAATTATTTTATTGCAGAAGTGAGTAACTCGGTCGCTGATTAGGGCTTTGGGCATTCCAAAACGACATAATAGTTTTTTTAAGAAAGTGATAACCACTCAGGCATCATTGGTTGGTAAAGCTTAAGCTTCGGCCCATTTAGATACGTAGTCGACAGGGACAAGAATGTATTTAAACTTATGTGATTTTGGAAACGGTCCCATAAAGTCAATACCCCATACATCAAAATTTTCACATACTTGAATGTTAGTTAAGGGCATCTCATCACGTTTTGATATAATTCTCGTCTTTTGGCATGCTTCGCAAAGGAGAACTAGAGTATGAGCTTCTTTTATGATTGTCGGCCAATAAAATCCTAAATCTAGGACCTTTTTAGCGGTTACATTTGGTCCATAACGTCCACCGGTTGTTCCGTGGTGACATTGATCTAAAATGGTTCAGGTTTTTGGTCCAGATACACAGCGTCTGATCATACCATCAGAATATACTTTGAAGAGGTAGGGTTCTTCCCAAAAGTAGTGTTTGAAGTCAGAGAAGAATTTGTTCTTTTGTTGGTATGTCATCCCTTTTTGGTATAATATCACCTACCAAATAATTTGCAAAGTCTGCGAACCATGGTTCATTTTTGGTGTTGATTTCCATAAGGGTTTCTCCAAGAAAGTTATCATCGACTTCACTGTCATCGCTTATTTCATCATTTTCAATTCGGGACAAGTGGTCGGCCGCGACATTTTCTGTTCCTTTTCTATCCTTGATTTCTATGTCAAATTCTTGTAAGAGTAGTATCCAACGAATAAGGCGTGGTTTAGCATCTTGTTTCTTGAAGAGATGTTTTAGAGCTGAATGATTGGTGTGAACAATAGTTTTTGATTGAATAAGATAGGATCAAAAATTTTCAAATGCAAAAACTACAGCCATAAGTTTTATTTTGGTTACGGTGTATTTTTGTTGAGCTAGATTGAGAGTTTTGCTTGCGAAGTAGATTGGGTGAAAGTTTTTACCATATTTTTGACCTAAGACAACTCCAACTGTGAAATCACTTGCATCACACATAAGTTCAAATGGAAGATTCCAGTTTGGACTTACGATCACAGGAGCACATTTGAGTTTCTCTTTCAATAATTCAAATGCTTTCTAACATTCATCATTGAATTCAAACGGAGTATCTTTTTCAAGCAGCTTAGTTATAGGTCAGGTAATTTTCGAAAAATCTTTTATAAATCTTCGGTAAAAACCGGCATGTCCTAGAAAACTCCTAACACCTTTGATGTTAGTAGGGGGTGGAAGTTTTGAGAGTACGTCGATCTTTTCTTTGTCGACTTCAAGTCCTACGCTAGACACCTTGTGTCCAAGCACAATTCCTTCTTTGACCATGAAGTGACATTTTTTCTAATTAAGGACAAGATGAGCATCTTTACAACGCTGGAGATTTTACGAGGTATTTTAGCATTTGTCGAAAGAGTTTCCAAAGACGGAGAAATCATCCATGAATACTTCGACGAATTCTTTAATCATGTCATGAAAGATTGCTAACATGCACCTTTGAAATTTAGCTGGAGCGTTACATAATTCGAAAGACATTCGCCTATAAGCGTATGTACCAAAGGGACATGTGAATGTTGTTTTTTCTTGATCATTAGGATCGATAGGAATTTGAAAATATCCAGAAAAACCATCGAGGAAACAGAAATATTTATTTCATGCGAGTCTTTCCAACATTTGATCCATAAACGGTAAGGGAAAATGATCTTTTGCGGTTTCTTCATTGAGTTTACGATAATCAATGCATACTTACCAACCCGTAACGGTTCTTGTTGGGACAAGTTCATCATTTTTGTTTGTGACTACTATAATACCGCCTTTCTTTGGTACACAGTGAATAGGACTAACCCAAGGACTATCGGTAATTAGATAAATAATACCGGTATCCAAGAGTTTCATAATTTCTTTCTTAACAACTTCTTGCATATTTGGATTTAGCCTTCTTTGTTTTTGGACAACTGGCTTTTTTTCATCCAGAAGTTGTATCTTGTTTTTACAGAATAATAGACAGATACCAGGAATGTCTGTTGTTTCCAAGCAAAGTCTTGCTTGTGTTTTTTAAGGACGGATACAAGTTTGCTTTTGTTTTGAGCAGAGAGTTTAGATGATATGATCACAAGAATAAAAGATGGTTCTTCCAAAAATATATATTCTAAGTTATCAGGAAGAGGTTTGAGTTCAAGATTCGTAGGAGGTTCTTCAAGAAATGTCTTGATTTTATAATCGGTATTGATGGTGATTTTCTTGAATGGTGGTTCTTCGGTATCGGATTCAGAGTCATATATTTCATCGAAAATCATTGCTATGAATTTATCGAATTTAGAAAAGATTTCTTCTTCGAGTACGGTTCCCTCGATGGAATGGAGGATTTTCCTTCCTTCGTCAAGAAGAGAATCAAAATCTTCTTCTAAGATTTCATCGATAACATTGATACTAAAACATGTATCATTGTTCGAATAAGAGTGTTTAATGGAAGAATCAATATTAAAGATTATTCGTTCAGTTCCAACTCTAAGATTGAGTTGTTTTTGTTTAACTCGAATTACTGCATCAGCAGTGTGAAGAAAGGGTCATCCCAAGATGAGAGGAACTTTGCTATCTTCTTCCATTTCGGGAATAACGAAATCATCAGGAAAGGTGAATTTACCAACTTCAAAGAGCATATTTTCAGCTATTCCAACATGGTATTGGAATGATCTGTCGGCTAATCTTATGCTCATTTTGGTAGGTTTAAGAGTTTCGAGAGATAGTTTCGCATATAAGGAATATGACATAAGGTTAATGATAGCACTAAGGTCGGCTAAAGCATTACAGGAGAAGGTTTTGTTGAAATTACACGGAATAAGGAAACTTCCAGGGTCTCCAAGTTTTGGTGGAACTTTATTTTAGATCATTGCGGAACTTTCATCGCTTAGGAAAGCGGCATAAATTTGTTCGATTTTTTGCTTGTTGCTTATGAGTTCTTTGAGAAATTTGCCATAGTTAGGCATTCCGGCTAAGACATCGACAAGAGGTACGTTGATTCGGACGGCTCGAATCATGTCGAGGAATTTTCCGTATTGGGCCTCCATTTTTTCTTTTCTAAGGCGTTGAGGATATGGGATCTTTGGTTTGTATGGTTTTGGTAACGGTGTTTCTTTGACTGGTTTTGGAAGTTGAGTTTTTGGTTGCGATGTAGGTTCATCGTATTCATTATCGCTTTCGAAGTTGATAGGGTTTCAGAATTGTTTTGTTGATCATTCGGGTTATCTGGTGGATCATAGGATTTACCACTTCTTGTGAATACGACATTTACATGCTCATTACGAGATTGCGGTGGTTGGTAAGCTTTAGAGTTGCTACCTCGTGGGTTTGGTTGAGTGTTGCTTGGAAGAGATCCAGAAGGTCGACCAGATTGCTTGTCAGCGAGTCTGTCGAACTTAGTTTTGAGGTTTTGAATTGAAGCTTGATGATTTTTGGCTACTGTTTTGAGTTGAGTTTTGAGGTCCATGAATGTTTCTTTGACAAAAGTGTTGGTTGATTGCTGAGATTTCATGAAATCGTTGAATTGTTTTTGAAGATCATAGGATTTATCATCGGTGTTGGATCGGTAGTTGTCTCGGTTGTAATCATTCCGTCCGCTTGAACGCCAATTATAGCGATTCGAGTCTCGGTCACGGTAATTATTATAAAAACGAGTCTTACAGAAAGTTTGCATGAATTTAGCTTCTTCTTCATGGGACATAGGTATGTCATCATCGTCAAGATCGGGTGTTGGTTGTTTAGCACGAGATTGGAGTTCTTTGTACTGAGCATCCATTTTTATGGTCATGGCATCCATTCGGGCCATAATTTTATCAGTATCGGAATTACTATTACCTTCATCGGCGAAAGAAAAGGTTTTCTTAAGGGATGATTTGGTTTTTTCATTTTTAGCCTAGTCGATGACAGTCTTAAGTGAAGACATTCTCTTCGAGAAGCTGATAAGCTTGATTTGGTGTTTTATAGAGGAAAATACCACCAGCTGCGGCATTTAGAACTTCTTGGGTTATTTCGTTAAGACCATGGTAAAATATTTTGATAATATTGCCTTTGGACAAATTATGACTGTTAGGAATACGAAAAGTATCGGTCACTTCCAATATAGATAGTCGTAGCTCGTAGATTAATCAAATGTAATGTTAGTAAGCTAACGGGCCAAAGACACATGGAAAAGCCAAAATTAATCCTATAGCCGGTAGCTATGATAGTATTTATACCCCTCTCCACCTTGGAGAGGGTGTTGGTTGGTTTAATTTCTCACATATAATCTAATATTTCTTTCTTTGTTACTTTCTCTCACTAGAACCTTCCTCCCATCCACTTTCTCTCTCTAGAATTTCTTCATTGTTATTTGGTGTTATAGATTACGAGTATTCTACAATTGGTATCAAATCCATGGAGTGATTTGTTAAGTCTTTGTGTTTTGTTTCTTTGTTCGTTTTTTATCAAGCTGTACCATTTTTCTTTTGTTTTTTCTTGTTTTCGAAGCTCTTTGGTACACTAAAAGATCATTTACATAGGTAAATCTGATCTAGTATCATTGGATATAAGTGTACAAGCTTTGAATCAAAGAAAACACCAATTTTTTGTGCATTTTTGTGTTCGAAAAGTCTTAGAAAGTACAATTCTTGTCGCGCGCGTAATTTTTTGGCTTGAAAACCATAAAGTTTGCTATTTTTACAGGGACTATGGCCTTTAAGTTAGTACTGTTGTACAAGAAATTTTGGGTAAAAACGATCAAAAGTGTGTCTTTTTATGTTTTGAAAAATTTGAGTTTCGTACTAGTGAAAGGCGAAATAACAATTTTCTTGTGTAAGGCGATTTAGCAATAAGCAGTTGAAGGCGAATTAACAACGTTCTTGTAGAAGGCGATTTAGCATTTGTGCATTGGAAGGCGAATTAGCAACTCTCTTTGAAAGGCGATTTAACAGTTCTTCTTTGCAAGGCGAGTTATCAATTTCGTAGTACAAGGCGATTTAACATCTGTTCTTTGCAAGGCGAGTTATCAATTTCATAGTACAAGGCGATTTAACATCTGTTCTTTGAAAGGAGAGTTATCAATTTCGTAGTACAAGGCGATTTATCAAGCTCTTATACAAGGCAATTTAACAACTTTTGAAAGGAAAATTAATTCACATTAACACTCAAATTTGCTTAAGTAAATTATACGGTTTATCTCTTTGATTTGTAAAATCCCGTGAAACATTCAATTGTATTCCTAGTTTTATCAAGAGTTGTAAAATCCAGTGTAGTTTCAAGACTTACAACACTCAAAAGAAAACTCACTAAAACACAAATAACTTTCAATCACCGTTCGATCCACAAGTAATCTAATAGATTCAATTATTCTACTTGGACAAAAGAATACTCTTGCTGAGTACATGATACTCTCCGGTGCTGACAATCATCCACCAATGTTGGACAAGGACTTGTACTATTCTTGGAAAAGTCGAATGGAACTTTACATGCAAAACAGAGAGCACGGAAGAATGATACTTGAATCAGTTGAAAATGGTCTACTCATTTGGCCTACTGTTGAAGAGAATGGAGTGACCAGAACAAAGAAATATGCTGAATTATCTGCTGCTGAAAAAATTCAAGCTGATTGTGATATGAAGGTAACCAATATGATTCTTCAAGGTCTTCCAGCTGATATTTATTCACTTGTGAATCATCACAGAGTTGCCAAAGATTTATAGGAGAGAGTTCAATTACTGATGCAAGGTACCTCTTTGACTAAGCAGGAAAAAGAGTGTAAGCTATATGATGCATTTGATAAGTTTACTCACATCAAGGGGGAATCACTTCATGAGTATTACTTGAGATTCACTCAGATGATTAATGACATAAACATTTACAACATGAAAATGGAGTAATTTCAAGTTAATATCAAGTTCTTAAACAGTCTTCCAACTGAATGGAGTAAGTTTCTGACGGATGTCAAACTTGTAAAAGATTTTCATACTACCAACTTTGATTAGCTTCATGCATATCTTGAACAACACGAACTCTATGCAAATGAAGTTAGTCTTCTGCGTAAACGCAATCAAGATCCACTTGCATTTGTTGCAAATCAGCAGATGACACCACCTCACTTTAACACTTATCATCTTTATACAACAATCCTCAGCTTCAACAACAATTTTCATCATCTTAGTATGGATACATTCATCCCAATCAACACTACTCATCAACTTATTCATCACAACCTCAATTCAATCATTCATCTGTTCCACCATCATATCCATATCAGTCTTAAATAAATCATCAAACCTCATCTGTTCCACAAATTGCTTATCAATCACCTCAAGTTTCTACACAACCAATGACTGAGTCACCTCTTGAGGACTCATGTTTTGTTGTTCCTGTTTTCTCTCTAGGAGACGATCTAATTGCTTGTCTCAACAAGGCAATGGCTTTTCTAACATCTGTAGCTTCCTCAAGGTTCCCCTAAACCAATAATCAACTTAGAACTTCATCAAATCCAAGAAACCAGGCCACTATTTAAGAGGGCAGGGTCACAGTGCAACAAGTTCAGGGGAGACAAGGTCAAAATTATTCTGGTACTGGGTATAAGATAATGTTTACTGTTCGGGGGTAACAATGCAACGTGGAAGCAAGCGTTGTTAAATTCTACAAATTGTCAAGGTGAAGGACCATTATGGCTAGGCAATTGCACTCGCCTATAGCGACCAAGGAATGCAGCTATGGGTATAAGGATAAAGCAAAAATTGGTTTAGCTGAAGCTCAGGAATCTTGGAAAAATTTTCGATGGAAGAGCAAACTCGCCCATTTCTTGCAGATCTAGGGGTTCTAGATGGTCAAGCTGTTCAGACAATCATTCCAAACACTGCTGCTTTTCAGACTGAGGATCTTGATACTTATGATTCTGACTGTGATGATATCTCGAATGCAAAAGCGGTTCTCATGGCCAACATTTCCAACTATGGTCCTGACATTATCTCAGAGGTATCTCATTCTGAAACCTATCTTAATGATATGGAAAATCAAAGTGTGCATGCAATGCAGGATTTTGAACAACCACCAGCTGTGAGTTTTACAGATAATAAGATACATAGTGATAGCAATATCATTTCGTACTCTCAATATTTATAAGAAACACAACAGGAAAATGTTCAAGACACTCATTTGCAGGCATAACAAGATTCAATGATTTTATCTGTGATAGAACAAATGTCGAAACAAATGATTAATCATGTAAATAATTGGGAAAAGGCTAATAAGGAACAGAATAATGAATCAGTAACTGCTGAGCTAGAGAGATATAAAGAACGAGTCAAAACTTTTGAACAACGTTCTTATATTGATTTAAGTTGTTCGTTGAAAAAAATGATTGATTCTTAAATAGATGATATGATTAAAGAAAAGCTTGCACTGAAAGAACAAGTTGACTCATTTGAGCAAAATCTTTCTAAACAAATCAAAGAAAAGGAATGTTTATTGAAAACATTCACTGTTTCTAAAACTGAATCCAAAGAAAAGGAAGATAAATATATGGAAAACAAAATTGATTTGGAAAAGAAGATAAAGGAACTTGTTAATATTCTTTTTAAAGTGGGTCAATCTACTCAAACAATGAACATGTTAAATAAGCCACAAGCCTTATATGATAATATACACAAACAAGCTCTAGGTTATCAAAATCCGTTTCACCTTAAGAAAGCTAAGAGGATTAAACCAACCTTGTATGATGGTATTGTTATGTCTGCTAAACATGTTGCTATGCCTGTGATTGATGATGAGGAAACTTTGATTTTGGAAGAAGAGAGTCGATCAAAAATGTCTGAAAAAGCAAAGGATCCAGAGGTTATTAATAAAAACATTTCTCATAAACCTATTGATTATGAAAAATTAAATAGACTTTTTAAAGATTTTGAGAAACGTTTTACTCTACAACAAGAAATGGATGCTGAACAAGCTTTCTGGTTTCGTATATCTAATCCTACCCTTGAATATTCTAATCCACCACCTGTCAAAGTGGAAGTTCCCAGTAAACTACCTAAGGTGAGTTTGGTGAATGCAAGCCTTAAAAAGCTTAAATTCCACCTCGCCCAGTTTGACTCAGTGGTGAAGAAGAGGACAACACCTGATGCTCGTACAGAAGGTGAATGGGGGTTTGAACATACAAAAGCTATTTTTAACAATGAAATTATTCCATTTCTAAAATCTTTAAAAGACATCTTCAATGTGTTTGATAGAGATCTTCTAAATGAAATAATGGAAGTACAGACAGTTTTTAACCAAATAAACACTGTTGTTCAACAGTTTTCAGTTGACAAACAATGTTTGGAAATTGCTAAGAAAGAATTATTTTTGGAAAATGATCGACTCTTACAACAAATCATGTATCAAGATGTTCTTTTAACTGTGATGAATTCTATGTCTTTGTTTAGTAAATTTGTGAATATAGATGGAAAGAGAAAAGAATCTTGTAATCTTGAGGCCGAGCTTTTGAAATCACAAAATGCGTTTAATGATCTTTTGAAAAGTTACTCACAACTTGAAAAACATTGTATTTCTCTTGAATTGTCAATACAACTTAATCAAGAAATTTTTCAAAAAGATGAATCTTGTAATAATCAAAATGCTCTCGAAATTCTAGAATTTTTTGAAAATAATGATTTGAAAGCTCAGCTTCAAGACAAAGACAGTACCATTTGTAAGTTGAAGGATATTATAAAATCAATGAGAGAAAAGTCCAAGGAAGAGAATGTCAAGTACGATTATGGTGAAATAGAGACCAAAAATGTGGAACTAGAGAATAGTGTGGCAAAATTGCTTTTGGAAAACGAGCGTCTTTGTAATGAAATTAATCATGTGAAATAGGTTTTTAAAGAGCGGGTTGACTCAATTAAAAAGACACGGTGTTCGTACTAAAGAACAGAGTGACTCTTTAATTGATAAACTGAACTTAAAATCTGCTAAAAATGAGGATTTAAAAGCTCAAATTCAAGATAAGGTTTTTGTGATAACATCATTGAAAAATGATTTACGAAAACTAAAAGGAAAAGAAATTGTTGATATTGCTGCACAAATACCATCTGCCAACACTATTGTTCCAGGCATGTTCAAGCTAGATTTAGAACCTTTAGCTCCAAGGTTATTGCAAAATAGGGAAGTTCACATAGAATACCTTAAGTATGCTCAGGAACAAGCTGATATTCATCGGGGAATAGTCGAACAAGCGAAAGCAAAACAACTTTAGATAAAGAGTTAGACTTCGCTTGTAAGCATGCCCAATGAATTCAAGATGTTATTGTATATGTTCAGATACATGCTCCTTAATGTGATTAAACTTATGGAGTAAAAGGTTGATGTACACCCAAGAAACAAGGTCAGAAGTTAGAAAGTTAGGTTTGTGACCTATTTACATCCTAATAAGCATTAATAGGTAGGTCATCGAAACCACATCAGATTCAACACACATGTGTTGTCTTATACAGGAATTGAGGTGTTTCTACTACTAAGTGCGTGATCAAAGCCCTATGGGAAATAAAAGGAATGATAGGATTCTCGGCAAACACCAAGATAGGGAACATGATAGAATAAGTAGAAGCCCATCACTAGGAAGGTTAATAAAAAGAATCGTGTTGTTGAACCTACTCGTAATGTTAATGTTAAGCATTCACTGTTAAATGCGAATTATGAACCTATTTGTGCTAGTTGTAAAAAATCTATGTTTGATGGTGTTCATGATATATGTCTTCTTGATTTTGTGGAAAATGTTGAATAGCCGTGCTAAATTGCTGTCGAAACATAAAAACAAAAAATTTGGGAAACCTGAAAGGTCATGTATTCAACTGAAAAGTTTAGTTATATTTATTAACAATATTTTATCAGATACAATCTAGGTAAAGTTCATCATTTAGTATCCACGCTATGTAGGACTTAAGTGGAAACCAACATGCAGAACTTTCACTATAGTTGGTAATTCATGCCCTTTAACTAGGATTACTTCAGCTAACGTAGTGCCTCCTAAGAAAACCACTTCCCACTCAATTGAAACACAAAAACTAAAGCTTAAAGTCTATAGCAGGAAACCAAAAAATGTTAAAAATGTAGGTTCGAGTAAAAAAGTTAAGATTGTAGAATCTAAAAATGCTAACCACTCGGAACCCAATCATACTTGGGGATCTAATGCTACAGATATTCCATCTTCTTCTTCTCTTGTCATGACAGGTTGTCCAGATTATTCTCTGGTATCTGGACTCTAGATGTTCAAAACATATGACAGGGAACCGCTCTCAGCTCATGAACTTTGTTAGTAAATTTCTGGGTACAGTTAGATTCGGGAACGACAATATTGTAAGGATTATGGGGTATGGTGACTATCAGCTGGGAAATGTTACTATTTCAAGGGTATACTACGTCAAGAGGCTTGGACATAACTTGTTTTCAGTTGGATAATTTTGCGATGCGGATCTTGAAGTCGCATTTCGAAAAAACACTTGCTTTATTCGTAATTTAGAAGGTGTTGATCTACTTGTTTCTGGATTCCCGAGACCACAATGTGTAGACAATTTCTCTTGATGACATGCTTAAAACATCTCCGATCTGTCTTCTATCCAAAGCGTCAAAGACTAAGAGCTGGTTATGGCATGATCGGTTATCACATCTTAACTTTGGTACTCTTAACAAGCTAGCTAAAGACGGTCTTGCACGAGGCATTCCAAGGCTTAAATTTCAGAAAGATCATCTGTGTTCAGCATGTGCATTAGGAAAAAGCAAGAAATCCTCTCATCAACCCAAAGCTAAAGACACTAACCAAGTGAAACTATATCTTTTACATATGGTTTTGTCGTGGCAAGATGCATGTGGCGAGTATTAACGGGAAAAGGTATATCTTAGTGATTGTCGAAGATTACTCAAGATTTACTTAGGTTAGATTTTTGAGGTCAAAAGATGAAGCTCTTGAGGCCATCATTAAATGCATCAAAAATATTCAAGTTTGTTTGAATGCCACTGTCCGTAATGTTCAAACAGAGAATGGAACTGAATTTGTCAATCAGACACTTCGTGATTTTTAGAAAATGTTGGCATCTCGCATCAAACATCTGTTGCCCGCACTCCTCAGCAGAACGGCGTTGTTGAAAGGCGAAACCCGCAACTTAGTAGAACGCTGTCGTACAATGTTAATAGTTTCAAAAGCTCCATTATTTTTATGGGCCGAAGCAATCAATACAGCCTGTTACACCCAAAACCGTTCATTAATCCGCCGTCTCTAGAACAAAACTCATATGAGCTTATGCAAGAAAAGAAACCAGATTTATCATTCTTTCATGTCTTTTGTGCACTATGTTATCCCACCAATGACAATGACGACCTCGGTAAATTAGATGCAAAAGCTGACATTGGTATTGTCGTTGGTTACGCGCCCGCAAAGAAAGCTTTTAGAATCTACAACAAAAGAACCCGGAAAATTATTGAAACAATTCATGTGACATTTGATGAGCTGACAACAATGGCTTCTGAACAATTCAGTTCAGGACCCGGACTTCATTCAATGACTCCTGCAACATCCAGTTCAGGACTCACTCCAAACCCTATTCCTCAACAACCTTGTATTCCACCACCAAGAGATGATTGAGATCACTTGTTTCAACCTATGTTTGATGAATACTTCACTCCTCCATCAATTGCTGTTTCTCTAGTTCAAGAAGCTGCTACTCTGAGAGATGTGGTTTTAGCTTATTCTTTTATGTCAACTTCCATTGACCAGGATGCTCCATCATCAAGTACTCCATCAACACAAGAACAAGAACAATCTCTAAACATTTCTCAAGTTTTTAAAGAATTACCAAAAACACTAATCTTTCATGATGATCCACTTAATGAATCTCCTCATGAAGAATCAACTTCTCAAGGGTCATCATCAAATGTAAGACAAACCCACACTCCATTTGAATACCTTGGTAAATGGACTAAGAATCATCTTATAGCAAACGTGATCGATGATCCTTCTTGCTCTGTCTTTACGAGAAAGCAACTCCAAACTGACGCCATGTGGTGTTATTTTGATGCCTTCCTAACTTCTGTAGAACCAAAGAACTTCAAACAAGCAATGACCGAACCGTCATGGATCGATGCAATGCAAGAAGAAATTCATGAATTTCAAAGACTAGAAGTTTCAGAATTGGTTCCGTGTCTAGATAAAGTGTTATTGATAAAACTAAAGTGGATTTATAAGGTCAAGACGGATGAATTTGGCTGGGTTCTAAAGAATAAGGCTAGACTAGTTGCTCAAGGATTAAGACAAGAATACAGAATTAATTTCGAGGAATCATTTGCACCGGTGGCTAGAATAGAGGCCATCTGTATCTTTGTAGCAAATGCCGCTCATAAGAATACGACGATCTACCAAATGGATGTCAAAATGGCTTTCTTAAATGGCAAGCTCAAAAAAGAGGTCTACATTTCTCAACCAGAAGGATTTGTTGATCAGGACAACCCGTCACATGTGCATAAGCTCAAAAAGGCCCTCTACGGTCTAAAACAAGCACTACGTGCATGGTACGACATGCTGTCAAGCTTCTTAATCTCACAACATTTCTCCAAAGGTGCAGTTGATCCAACACTCTTCACACGGCAAACTGGGAATGACTTAAACTGGTATAAATTTATGTTGACAATATAATAATTGCATCCACTAATACTGCCATATGTAATGAGTTTGCTAATCAGATAACCACTAAGTTCAAGATGTCAATGATAGGGCAGATGTCATTCTTTTTAGGATTACAAATTTCTCAAAGTTCCAGAGGCATCTTTATAAACCAATCTAAATATGCTTCTAAATTTTTTAAAAAGTATGGTATGCTAACTAGTGATTCTATAGATACACCTATGGTAGAAAAGAGTAAACTGGGTGAAGATCTACAGGGGTATCCAGTTGATGCTACACTTTACCGTGGCATGATTGGCTCCCTTATGTATCTGACATCCAGTAGACCAAAGCCTACCGAAAAGCACCTCCATGCTGTAAAAAGGATCTTTAACTACCTATGAGGAACCATAAATCGGGGACTCTGGTATCCAAAGGATTCTTCTATTGATCTAACAGCTTATGCAGACGCTGATCACGCGGGTTGCCAAAATACTAGACGAAGTACTTCTAGATGTATGCAATTATTGGGAGACAGACTTATTAGTTGGTCATCAAAAAGGCCAAAAAGCGCTGCGATATCCAGTACGGAAGCTGAATATATTGCTATGTCTGGCTGTTGTGCTCAAATCCTTTGGATGAGATCACAGCTTACCGACTATGGCCTTGGATTCAATAATATTCCAATGTATTGTGATAAAAAAAGCGCTATTACCTTATGCTGCAATAATGTTCAACATTCTCGATCAAAGCATATTGACATCAGATTCCACTTTATCAAAGAGCAAGTGAAGAATTGAGTAGTAGAGTTATACTTTGTCAACACAGAGTATCAACTAGCGTACATCTTCACTAAAGACCTATGGAGAGAAAGAATTAAATTTTTTATCAACAAGCTGGGAATGCGAAGTTTTACACCTGAGACACTAAAACAGTTGGCAGATAAAGCTGAAGAATAGTGGTGGTACCTATTCAAATATCCTGTATAATATGTAAATATATATTACACACCATAAAAACCATAAAGATTTTTCATTTTCAGAAATTTTTTATAAAAACAAAATACATAAATTTAAAATCTTTAAAACCAAAGAAAAATTTAAAAAATGAGAAAAATATAAAAAGAAGTAATAATGGCATGTCTTCTAAAAATCAATAACATTTACAGTCTTAGAAATGTCATTCAATAATGATACGATGCTGTAAATGAAGTTCAAGCAGAAGTTTCAAATGTTTTCAAAACATGCCAAATGGCTTGCTATTATTTCAGATAGCAACCCGGTCATCATCTTAAAGGCAAGTATTTCAAAAAAGAAACTTGACCTCTTAACGGGAATTTATTCTCGGGCATGGTCTACTTTATGACCATGCAAAGGCTTGTGATTACTTTGCATCACAACCTGTGCTTCCTATATTTCCATAAGTGTACGCGTTAGTGCTCTTATGTGTGAAAATAAGAGATATCTTATTTTGGTGTTTGTTTTTCAAAAATATAACATTGCTTCATCAGAATTTTTTTTTCAATGACATTTGACTTCTCAAACAATGACTACAACTCTTTAAATAGAAAACGGGTCACTGTTTGAGGGGGAGAAAATGTCAAATATCTTCCTCATAATAGTAATGTGTTTAAAAGGAAAAATGTTTTAAACAATAACAGAATAACATTCTTAAGGAAAGTTAATTAATTTTGCTTATGTGTGTCTTATATGTTATGTGTTTATGCCTTTAGGGAGTTAAAGTGTGAATTAAGAGGTTAGATATGTTAGTTAAAAACATTAGGGACTACTTGTGCTAATTGTTAAACTATAATTGCCTAATAAATTTTATAAGTGTAAATTTAAAGGGTTAAGTAACGTGAGGGGTTGAATGTGTACAAAACAAAAAAGTTTCACCCAACCATTTCGTCACTTACATACACAAACACACACTTAAGAAAATATTTTCCCTCCCTCATCCTCACTTCGAAATCGCGTTCACTGTTCTCATCTTTCAGTCGTTATCTCGCTTAAGGTATAACTAATAAATCTTTCAACACCTCCTAAACTATTCATAACTCGAAGGAATTTGGATTTTATTCAGTTTTGAACTTGAAAAAACCTAATTCTTGAATTAGGGTTAAGTAACTTGAGGGGTTGAATGTGTACAAAACGAAAATTGTTTCATAACACCACCCAACCCTCTCGTCACTTACAAACACAAACACACACTTAAGAAAATATTTTCCCTCCCTCATCCCCACTTTGAAATCGCCTTCACTAGTTCTTATCTTTTAGTCGTTATCTCGCTTAAGTGCATAAATCATCAAATTTATTGAGGGGTTATGATCTCTTTAGTGTGTAGAGGACTCGTTTAATGTATATTTATGTGTGGTTATCATATGAATGAGATAAGCTTGATTATTTGCTCGAAAATTTGGGTTTTTGGGAGATATTGTAAAAAACTTGTGGGTTTTGTA
>BQNB010150751.1:0-12228 GCA_026074375.1 Tanacetum coccineum
TATGTTCTTACCAACGGAAAGCCCACATTCGTGTCAAAACACTTATTTTTTTATTTTTTATTTTTTTTAATGAACTTTTAAATTTTTACATATATAAAATTTTAAAATTTTCGCGGGAAAACGGGGTACGTGACAACAACGAGTAAAAGTAGGTAAGATCATATCGAAGACATACCACCCCATACTAAAACTAAACATTGTCCTCAATGTTTCCTAGTCTAAGGCTCAAAATCCAAATTAGAATTCAAAGAGTCGAATGCATAATCCGAGCATGGAGAAAGTATCACAAAAATCTTAAGCCGTTTATTAAGTATGCTAAAAGATAGATGTTAGTCGATAATAATCTAGGATATCAGATTCCCCAAACTAATGGCAAGTAAAGGCTAGGAAGCTCGAGTGGACCGGGACAAAACACCGAACACGAGAGTCTTCAAAAATTTTGGGTCAATCCTACAAACAACAAGAATTAGAAGAGTACAAGCCTCCTCACATCACATTAGAAATAAGCATGGGGTGCCTCCCACGAAGCGCTTTGTTTTTGGTAACCGAGTCACATAGCTTGACTCTCCCCGGATTTCTTTGTCCTTGGGGCATAAATAGATTAATGGAAAAATTTTCATCAGATTCTCGCATGCCACCAGCTCTAATGAATAGAAACTATAAGCGGAGATGCCGGGGTCAAAAATGGTGTCCTCACTCCCGAAGGAGAGAGGAAAAGGAGAATTCACCAGATAAGTGAAATAAGGAAGAAAAGTTCGGATAAGATATGTGAAGGAAAAATAATGGTGATCTTCAAAGGGTAATTTCACATATGTTGGAGAAAAAGTTATCTCCTAAATCCCGAGGTTGAAAACTTTGTCCTCGGTCATCAAATCATCATTATCAGGTTCATCCTTTAAGCTTCTTGGGTCATGAATATCGCCTCTTGGGTCGAAACACTCATCCTCATTAGTATCGGAAAGAGGAGTAACAGACAAATCTGGATCATCAAGATTAGAAAAACAAGATTTGTTGCTTTTAATATCCTCTAATTCTTCATTAAAAAGAGTATTTACCTCACTAGAAATGTATTCGTCATCAAATTCGAAAAGAGGGTTTGAATAAATTTTCACATTATCTTTCGGAACGTCCTCGTCGGTAATACTCCGTCATTATAGAGAAAATCTCATTGAAATTGAAAGGAGAGGGTTCGAGAAAGTCACGGATTTTTTTCTCTAAAACGTCAAGAGGGGGAAATCATCAATCAAATTTTATCAATTTAATTTCTCCAAAATTAAGTTCTTTTGGGAGGGATAGGATATGATGAATCATCATTTAATAACTTCTCAAGTAGAAGAATATCTCCCTCCGGATCAAAGTCGTCATCACCAATTCCTGGTGGAAATGGTTCAAGAAGAGCGAGTTCATCGGCGAACTCCTCGAGAAAAAGCATCACTAGTCTCAACCGGTGTGAGACTATGAGAAGAAAATTGGAACCAGCTTTACTTAAATGGATATGAGAAAGAGGGAGAGGAATGAAGGATCATTATTTAATAACTCCTCAATTAAACAAAGATCTCCCTCCAAGTCAAAATCGGCATGATCAATTTCCAGTGAAATTGAATCATCTTTGAGATAAGCCTCGATCTCTTCCAAAATGAGGTCACTTCCCTCGAATGGAGTGAGGAAAAGAGAAGAGTCAGAAATAATAGGCTCAAAAGTCAGGGTGGGATTGCCACCCGTAGAATTATTAGAAAAAACAAGCACTTCTTAAGCATACTCCTCACAAGCAACGTCAATGACGTCAATTCGTTTTACCGACAAACATCATATGTAGAGAGTATCCGTAGTTTGATTGAGATTACAAGATACGACTTCGTCATTAAACCCGAAGGGTTATTTCTTCTCCGTAAACATCAATTAAGGCACGGCCGGTCCTCAAGAAGGATCTCCCAAGAATGAGGTAAACCCGAGGATCGGCATCAAAATCAACAACAACAAAGTTGGTAGGAAAGTGAAACTTCCCCACTTTGTCGAAGACGTCTTCGGTGACTCCCTTAGGATGAGTAATGGATCGATCCGCTAGCTCGAGAGTCATCCGAGTGGGGGTAAGTTCGGGTAGGGAAAGCTTCTTCCATATGGAAAGAAGGCATAAGAATTTAATGCTAGCGCCAATATCAGCCAAGGCCGTGGACATACTCCATTCTAGGAATCACATGGTATAAGAAACTTGTCGTGATCCAAGCTTTTCGAGGAAGCTTTTAGAGCATCGCAACAATTATCATTCAATGGTATCTTAGCTAATTCACCCACTGTCCTTATATGTAAGCAAACTTTTAGACATAGAGGCAAATTTTGGCATCAAAAGAAGAGCATCCGCGAAGCTAATGTATCGACTGTTGAAGAAATCTTAAAAGATTTGAAAGAACTTCTCCATTTGATTCGTAGTTTTTTCAGGGAGCTTTTGATCATTAAGTCTAGAAGGATATAGAATATTAGGCATAGGTAAAGTCTTCGGAACATCGGTTTCCGGAATAGGAATGGGAATAACCGGAGGTTGGATGTGACGTACGTCTGGAATTTAGGTTGCTCCTTATCCGTTGTCTCCTCTGTTTTCTCGTTCTATCTACCTTTTGTTGGAGAAGGATAGTGGAATCTCAGGTCCCTCATAAGCCAACAACCCACTTCGAGTATGATTGCCTTCACTCACCCTTCGGTTAGAAATATTATTACTCAGGAGAGAGAAACCAAGTTGAGGCTAGTGTTAGAGAAACTACTAGTATACTCCCTCATATCATTTATTTAGATTCTCCTAAGACTTTCCTCCTGCTTATCAAATCACCCCCTCAAAACATTAATTTGAGTTCTTGTGCATTATTTCACATCATTGACTCATTAGATTTCATTAACTTAAAACTCATTTGAAATCCCTTGTTGAACTTGATTTATCTAGGAAGCTGAAAAGGTGCTTTTGAAATCCTTGCTTTTGAAAATTTGGAGCATGATTAATTAAGAGCTTGAAAACTTGCTTACATGAAAATTATTTCCCAGATGTAAATATTATTCCCTTGATTTTGATTACACCTATTTGATTATTTTGCAACGGAGTAAAACGGGTGTGCCCATTTGGTGCTACACGGTTTGGAGGGGCTACTTGATTGTAAGTACCCGTTGCCGCACAAACACTTGATTGATTTCTATTGGTAGCATTACAATTATAGTAAGCATGGGCATCACCACAAATAACACAAGATTCCTCAACCGCTTTAACCGTAGCGGGAGTGACAACTTTCTTAGTAACAATCTCAACTAAGGTCGAAATTTGGTCCGCAAGCTTATCAATTCTATCATCCGTCTTACTAGAACTTTCCCTAGAAGTCGTATTCACCCTAGAAACATTCGATTTGCTTCGTGAATAACGAACTTTTGACTTATTCTCAATTATGTTCAAGGCCTCTCTAGTAGTTTTACTCAAAAGATTTCCACCCGCCGCGGCATTTAAGGAGTCTTGATCATTCTCATTTAAACCATTATAGAAAGTATCAATTTGGGTTAACTCCGTAAATCCGTGGTGGGGACATGCTCTAAGCATTTCCTTAAATCGTTCCCATGCTTCACTAAATGTCTCATCGAATTTTTAGGTAAAACGAGAGATTTCATTTTTTAAGTGAGTGGTCTTTGAGGGAGGGAAAAATTGATTCACGAACTTATTTACGAGATCATCCCAAGTCAAGATCGAATTAGGAGGTTCCTTCTCGTACCAAATTCTAGCGGCCCCCTCGAGTGAATATGGGAAAAGCATAAGCTTAATCACATCATTTGGAACATCCCTATATTTCAATGTCGCGATCATCCTTTTAAAATTAGCAATGTGAGTATGTAGATTATCCTTTTCAAAATCGTGAAATTTTTTGGCTTGAACTAATTGTAGCAAATTCGTTTTAATTTCGAAATTTTCCGCAAGAATTTCTGGTATGACGATAGCTTCTCCATACCCTTCCGTGGGTGCTTGAAGTAGTTCCTCCATTGTTCGATTATCCGCCATTGGTGCAACTTCAACGATAGTACGAAGCTCGGGTTCGACTATGTTTGGAGCACGTCGTCTATTTCGACGTCTCGGAATGGTTACGGGTGAATTATTTGGATAATAGGAATTTCTAGTGCGCATGCACTACACAAATAAAACCGATAAAACAAACGCGGAGAAAAAAATTATACACTAAAATATTTTTATTTCACCGAATAATCAACAAACTTAGGGTAACTCCCTTAAGTGAAACTCGCAAGCAAGCGAGGGATGTAGTGGGAGCGAATCGCCTCAAAAACGTTTGTCCCTTCGGGTCATAGTTCCTTGGAACAACCCTCCTTATACCCACCTTATAGCTTATTTCACAAAAGAGGTGCGCCTTTTTCGTAAGTGACACAAGACAGTTACTTTTGTTGTTTTTCGATTTTTTTGGTATTTTTAATTACTTCATATATATATTCACAAAAATTTGAGAATATAAAAATATTTTTGTATTTTTATAGAAAAATATTCACAAACGGGAATTATAACTTCACGGGGAAGGGTCTTCAAATACTAATCTTCAAACGGAAACACGAAAATCGCTACACACTTCCCCGGCAGCGGAGCCAAAAATTTGATCCGCTCCAAACCACACACACAAACAAGTATGTGTAATTAAGAGACAAATACAATTATAGTATAGTAGTATACGTATTCCAAAAGATTTAAAAGAATCGCTTTTGACCAAAGCAAGTTCAAAAACCTCCCGGGTCGTTTCCTCGACGAAATGTGAATTGAGAATCGATTTAGTTCGTGATCATGCAAGTGAATAATTCAAAGATTTGTTTTGTTTTCCTATTTCTACACATAAAAATGCAAAGACACGTAAACGCAAGCAATAATTAAAGCAAGTTAAGATTTAAATGTAAACGGGAAATCAAAAAACGCGACATTTAAGCAAATAATTCAAATTTTAACCCTAAAATTTTATTTTATTTTTATAAATCCTAAATGACTAAAACTAATTTTTAGAAAAAGAATTAAATTTTTTTTTTATTTTATTTTATTTAATATGAATTAAAAACAATTTTAATCTAGAAAATTAATTAAAAATACTAAACTATTTTATAAAAATCTAAAAAAATGAAGAAAAATACTAAAGACTCAATAGAACCTAAGAAAAATAAGACCTGGAAAAATTTCTAAACGAATAAGCAGATAATAAGCTAAAAAGCTCGAATAAGCTATAAAACTAAGAGTGCTTAAGAATTAAATGGTGCAAGATGTGTTTGAAAAAGTCCCAAGGGCAGATGGTTTAGTGTGTGTGGTGTTGAGACGTGTGTGTGCAAAGGAGGATGTCACAGGTTCGAAACCTATGGCTCTCTAAATAAGCACTCGAAGTGCTTATTTGAAAAAGGGGTCAAAAATGTGTTAAAAGAATATTGAATGCACCCTTGGATGTAAAAGTCCCAAGGGTACAGATGGTTATAGCGTGTGTGTATAAAAGTGTTGGGGTTAAGGTTGAGGTCAGGGGATCGAGCCCTGCTCACCCTTGGCTTCCCTATACCCTAACATTTTTATTTTTGCAAAACTTTTTACTTAAACTTTTAAAACAGCTTATAATAAGCAACTTTTATAAAAGAAACTTTTTGTGAAAACCACATAATAAGCTAGAATTTAAGCTTAAAAACCACAGATTGCACTTAAAAGGATTTTTGGCTTTTTTCACAAAACTGAAAAAGCAGATAAGCAAAGATAAGCTTAAGCTTGAGCAAGTAAAGCTTCAAAACCCTTAAAACTAATCTAATAAGCAAAACTGGACATCATTTAAGGACAAATGATAAGCCATAAGCTGAGAAAATCAATTAAGCACTTTAACACAAGACTGTTTACCAAACAGTCAACAAGGACTTTTTGAGCTTATTTTTAAGCAAGTAGATAGAAACATATGGCTTAATGGCTTATACCACTAGTAAGATTGTCCTGCAAACTATTTAAAACTTCAATCAAAAAGCATTTTGAAAATCATTTAAGCTAGGAAAAATCTAATTGAAAAAGCTACTTATGCAGATTACACTATTTTTGGTTTTTGCAAATTTAATGAAAAAAACAAAGTATGAATTGCATCCCTAAAAACAGATATCAAAATAAGCTTCTAAATCTGAAATAAGCACTTGCATATTTAATATGGCCTATGAACTAAGTGTGCACCCAATTTCAGAAGCTAATACAAACTTATACTACCTTAACTTTTAGATTAAAAATGGCTTTTTGCAGTTTAACTATCTGATGCATTTGACACACTTTCAACCAAAATTCAAAACCAATTATGCAGACTTAAGGACTTAGTTTCTACAACTATTAAACACTAAAAAAAGAGCAAAAAGATCAAGAATAGCAACTAGAAATGATCAAAACATGAAGAGCTTATGACTCTGAGCTTATGAACTCAGATTCAAACAATAGACACACAAACTTATTAAAACTTTATTTAACCATTCAAAAACCTTTAATCCTTGTTTTATAACCTTCAAATTTGTTATTTAAAACTAATCTAAAGATCTATAAGGCTCTTAATAGCACTAACTTAAGTTAGTGTTGTCTTGACCCAAACACCCCTTTAGAGAGCTTAAATTCATATTTAGCTTATAAGACTGAGAATTAAGGCTTAAACTTTTAATACCAGATGTTTATTAGCTTATAAAAGACTATTTAAGCACATTTCAACAATCAAATAAGCAGAAACAATAAGCTACTAGATTATGCAATTATTTTTGGATTTTTCAACTGTTTTATATCAAAAACTTGTGAAATGAGATTTAAACTAATAAATGAACAAAATAAGCAACTAACAACTATAATAAGCAGTATTAAGCTAATCTAAGCAACAATAAGAAGACTATAAGCAGAATTAAGCTAGAATGCAAAATTAAGCTACAAAATTGAAATTTGGAACTTACATAAAACCTTTGCACAAACAAGGCTTATTATTTGCTCAAGGAGCTACTCTACAAAGCTCCAGCTTATCTAGGATAAGCTGGTGAGGTCTTGGAAGCCCATCCAAGTCTAGCTTCCCTTCCAAAATAAGCTGAGGTGTAAGTTGGGGTGGATTTTGAGTATTAATGAGCTCAGTTAAGCTTTGAGAGCTTAACTGAGTATTTAACTAGCTTATTAGTAATTATGACAGCTTATTAAACTTAAAAGAGTATAAGAGAGCTTATTTAGATCATAGTGCTTATAAGGTAAAAACATGAATTGAATTTTAACAATTAATAAAACTAAACTTTTATTGATTATAGAAACTGAGTACAAGCTTTTGAAAAGGAGAGTTACATTAATTGAAAAACAATAAGCTAAAAACTATAACAATAAGCTAAAAATTGACTAATAAGCTAAAACTACTCTAGATCCTACTTCTTTTGTGTGTGTGAGAGGCCTCCTTTATTTATAGCCGAGAGGTGAAGCTTCTAAGCCTCTAGGACGCTCCCCCACTT
The DNA here is from genome assembly GCA_026074375.1 of Tanacetum coccineum. NCBI lineage: Eukaryota > Viridiplantae > Streptophyta > Magnoliopsida > Asterales > Asteraceae > Tanacetum > Tanacetum coccineum. The sequence goes on from BQNB010150751.1 coordinate 7,483, forward strand.
CTAATTCAAGCCATTCAATCTTTGTTTGCCCTCCACGCCTTTGATCTTTTCCGTTGAATGCCTTCCACACATGATTAACCAATGATTGGCCATGGGATTGCCAACTTAGCATACCGAAATTGTAACATTTTGCATTTTCAGGTCATTTACGACTTCAGTTATTCAATTATTTATTTTTAGGCTTTTGCGCCTTTACTTTTAATTTTTACCGTTAAGCTAAATCGCGTAAACTAAAAATGAGCGTTTAACATAAACGGGCATCAAACAATTAAATGTTTACGTCAAGTAAGTGTTGTAAAGTTATTAGGATGATAATTTATAACTTTACGCTTTTTATTTTTATTGGTTACGTAAAACGTTTACGTGACGCAATAAAACTACATTTTTGCATGCATGGTAAACCATAAAGCCACCTACACTTCAACAAATACCCACCATAATACCTAATGCCTAAAATTTATCAAATATACTCACCCATACAACATCCTAGCCGGTTATACATATACATACACATGCATGCAAGTGGTTTGAGTTAAATAGTTTAAATGCAAGTGGGTTACGTTGTTATACACCCATAGTTTGTAATAATTGCAACGAATACAATTATTTACACAAGCGTTATTTTTACATCTTTCTTTTTAGGTCATTTTTTATATAAAATAAGGATATGTGTTTTTTCACAACAGAGACTTATTTGTAGATTGTAATAATGATAAGGACTATTATTAACTCGAAAAAGACATTATTTGACACACAAACCGATATGAAAAGAATTGTTTTATGTACGAATGCTAAACAACTTAAGTTCACTCATTTAACTAATTTTTCATTACTACACAAAACAGAGGCAGTCCCAACCTTGTAACTGAGAATTTATAAATTTTATAGTTCTGTGGTTTTATAATTTCCTTATTCAAATGGAAGAAGCATCCTAATTCATTTCAATCAACGAAGGATTCTGATAAATCATCCAACTTAAGCATAAAACCATGATACAAACTACGTGTAAGTAAAAGTGTTTGTTGATGTATGATTAGTTTCAAATCATCTAGAAGTAATACTGAGACACATTAAGTTGCATGAATACTGATCCGAGTCAAATCACATTATGGATGAATGAGAGGGCATGATATACAATTTTCTTCTGTTCTGAGTAGTTCTGAAATTATTCCTCAGATAAATGCCGCGTGTTCTTCTTTGTTATAATAGTGATAAGAAATCATCGAGAACACTAATTTACAAATTTTGTTCAAGTAGGTTTACACACTTGTTTCATGAGATCCATGAATACATAGCGCGTTTCTGTTAAACCAATGTCATTAATTGAAATTCTCATAGTGTGTTTCGTGTTCTGAAAGCCGTCTTAGGAATATCTATTATCCTTACTTTTCGGTTGAACACTCGAATCTTGCCAAGTCTTGGTTGAATAAGTCATTGATCGTGGGTAGACGATCGATTATATGCGATTTCTATTCAACCCCCTGCGACCCGGTAATCGATTCACAATTCTGAAAGAATAAGAAGAAAGACAAGATCCTCCCTAATAATCTACCGTTTCGGTTTATACAAGATATGAATTTTAGTCAGGGATTTTACTTTGGCGTACATCCCTCGATTGACATCAAAGTTTTTTACCATCGAATAGGAATGTGGACGACTTTTTTGATCATGCAAATTTTGGCATGATACTGGATAACCAATCCATACCAATGATGCCGTTGAACAATTACTAATTTAATTCGGCCATAAAATAAATTTCGAAAGAATCGATTCTTACAAAATCAGAGAGTGCAACCCTGAGTTAATATTTTTATGAAAATAAGTAAAGTAAAACGGGACATAAGTATAGTATCACATGAACAACTTGCCTTTATATACTTTACATAGTCAGATTTGACAATGTTGTTATTTATGCGAGCCATCACACACTACCGAGGTAGTTTCTAACACTAGCTTTAACACAAGCTAATCTAGTAGTCTGAGGGATCTTTTGTTTCTTTGCACAGTTCCTGACAGATGACCTACAACCTTGTCGCATAGTCTGACACCTTGACAGTGCAAGGTCCTAATGGATTGTAGGGTGCATCTTTTACACAAGACACCGGTTTCACAATACATCACTTTGTTGGCAGTATAAGCCCTAAAGTTTCTTGCCTTCCTATTCTGCTGTTGTGGTGACATTGCTACGTTTGTTTTACGGTATTGTTGTTGCCGTTGGTGTTTCCTTCTATCCTAAAACTTTCGTATGTTATTGGTTGCTTTGTACAAAATTATTATAACTACCTGCTCTATTAACTTCTGGGTCATGGTAATGGCTACTTCCATTTTCTTAATCTCAGTTTGGGGACAATACTTCTTTATCAAGAGTCTTTTAAATTCAGACCAGGTGTTCTTATAGGCTTCTTCTACTCTAGTAGGCTGGGTAAATGAATTCCACCAGAATAAAGCTTCCTCGGTAAGTGTATTAATAGCGAATTTCACTTTTTCTTCTCCGTCACTATTGCTAAGCGAGAAAATACCAATTCAGTTCTTTCAAACCCATCGAATGAGACCAACAGCTCCTTCCGTACCATTGAAGTAGAAAGGTTGGTAACTCATAAACTTCTCGTAAGTGCATTTCCTTGCTACAGGAGTTCTTCTTGGTCTAGAGTTCCTATTGGGATCGTTAGTACTTGCCATCGTTAGCTTGTCTTCCGAACTGGTGGCATACACTGTCCAGTCAACTAGTTTTCTGATGCAGCATAAGCATGGCTGAACGCCTCAGCATGTTGAATGACCTTTGGGGGCATCTATCAACATAAACAACACCAGAATAAGTATGATATCACAAGTCATTGTCAAAATTTTCAAAGGTAGTGGTATTGAAATTATTTGACATATTGTATGGATTCTTATTTTGATACAAGTTCTAACGAAGTAATAGACATCCTTTGGTATTACATTAAAGGATATAATGGAAAATTTTGGAATTTAAGATTTTCAGGATGAACATTCAAACAAGCATTTGACTTATTAGATTCCTCGGGGACTGGTTCACTTCCCAATGGTCGTGGTATGATCCATAATGAGTTATCTAACTTTGCGAAGATAGACTCCTCAAAAGGGTGATCTGGTGGTGGTGTAGTTGACCTAATTGATGATGTTGTTCTTGATGATGAAGACGGAAATAATGAGAAATAACATATATGATGTTAAATGTAAGGTCAAATGGTAAATTACACTTTCTCTATTTATAGATAACTATCTTACATATCCTAAAATCTGACAGTGGTTGATAGTTATGCACGTATCCTTAGATAAAAATTGTCGGTAAGGATAAAGGTTTTTACGATCTAGTAGTCAATGGAGTTTACGAATGTGTCCATAAGATCTTCATATAATGTGATGGCGAGACTAGGATATCCTCAAGGGATATTTCTAAATCCTAAATCCCTAAAGTGAACAAAAGCAATCTTGTCTCCTCTGTCGCCAATATGCTTCTTCTGTAGTTCAACTCTCAGTGTGCGCTTCCATAAGTTTAGGTATTTTTCCTTTACAGCAAAATCTCTTGGTATGAGTATCCAATCATTAACAATCTTTCTATTTTCTCAATATAGTGAAAAGAGAGTTCTTCTAAGTAATTCAAAATACTTTCAATTTGTTTCTCATGGTGTCTTACATGCATTTTGGTAGAACTTTTTCCTAATTCATATATCTAAGGTGGGTAGGAGTTTAAGTTGAGAAAGATAGCGGTACTAGGATACAGGCTTGCTTCCAAGATGAATTAGATAACGTATTTGAGGAAGAAGATGGGGGGTGGATTTGCTTCTTAGGTGGTAATAATTCTTCAGGAACAAAGAAATATCAGGAATCAAACAGTAGTAATGGTGATAATACCGGAGATGGAGTCAAAATAGCTGGTGGAGTAATAGGATCTGGTGGTGGAATATGTGATTTATTAGTAGCAGCATTATATGCTTGCATATCTTTCAGATATGGATTATTATAGAAAGGTGAGAATACAGGTAGGATTTCATCATTCTTATAATTTTTCGAAAATTCAAGGGAGATGTTTCCCGGTATGGCTAGGAAATAGTTTGGTAAGGTTGAAGTATAGCCAAGAATATTTGCAGAGGAAAACGTGCATTCCTTATCAACATCAGATGGGGTAGGATAGGTGGGGAAAGACATGACTGTATAACAACCTAGTAAAATAGTATAAGTTATTTATATAATAGTATAATAGTTATATATCTTTACGTACTATTCGGGAGATGTAGCTGCACGGAGGACTTTTCTTGGATGGAAAAAGAAAAGTAGTTATAGTTAAGGTTTTAACCTTGTTCTATATAACCATGGCTCTTGATGCCAATCTGTAACACCCCCATTTTGACAAATATAGCAGCGAAAGCTTATCTAGGGTATTACTTCATAGTACAACAGTCATAATCATTGAAAAAGACTCGAAAGAGATGTTTTTGGAAAAATTTAGTTATCATTCATTTATTCATCAGAGTTTTACAAAAAGAGAGGTCACAAAATCATAATAAAGGCATAAAGTCATAAATGACAACATAGAAACAAGGTGGAAAGCCGGAATCAAACATCGGCTCCCGATTATGAGATCAACATGAATAACGTAAAAGAAGTCTAAAGGACTAAAACATGTGTCCAAGATAGTATAGCACACCAAAGTGTCTGCGATAAAAAGAAAGGAAGCTAAATGGTCACTTCCTAAGCACACACTCTCTCAAGCCCAATCTCCCT
>BQNB010150752.1:0-15994 GCA_026074375.1 Tanacetum coccineum
CAAGGATCTTTGATTCCTTGTTATAGTTTAGATAACACGTTCTACCATTGATCAAGGTAAGATTGGGGCTTGTAGTAGTCATGTATCATAGAGAAGATAATGATGAAACCTTGTTAGAATAACATTGATTTGTTCTTATTCCGTTGCATGTTATTATCTTTGTTATTCATCCTAGATGAGGTCTAAACAACCTCGAGCTATAAACGATCCAAGAACTATCACGTGTTTTAGTTCTATCACTTAGGAGCAACTCGCTTATGAGTATTATCACTCTAGTTGTTTGGTTGTATGACCATCGCATGGAAGACATCCTTTTGAGATAAAAGGATTGATACGAGAACGAGTACTTTATATTTGATATTGGTTAATTGTGTAACCATGATAACAATTTTTGTCCTGGCGTTTGTGTTTCGGATATGGTACTTATTTGGACGAGTCGAGGTCCTTTGGTAACAAAACATGTATAAGTGAGATACCTTTTGAACACTTTATTTTAAAACGTGATGCACTAGCATTTTTCAGGGTTACATCGTTTTGGCGTCAAAACTTATGTATTATAAGGTACATGTAAACATCAAATTTTGTTAAATATATTTATTCAACCCGCGTTCGGAAAAATGTTTTTAATTATTAAAAAAAATCTTTTGTATCGGTATCATCGTGTTCGATTACTTTGACTTCAAATTTTTAGAAAACTTTATTATGACTTCAAGTTTTAGAAATCCTTATTATGACTTTAAAAAAAATTTACAAATAAAATAAATAAATAAAACTTCTTTATTATGCGTTACTTGAAATATATTTTTTTAGTCAAAACCTTTTAATCACGATTTACGTTGAAAACCCAACTTTGTTGGAGGTTACTACGAAATACAAACTTTTGAAGACCTATCTTTTTTTATGGATAACAATCATTATGGGATAATTAAAACTACATATGTGAGAACGTGATGTGAAAGTTTTATATACCTAAATTATATATATAATATAATTCTTTAAAAGAGTAATTAAGAAAATTACCAAGTTACCCTTGATAAAATTCACTCTCAAAAATATATATAATATAATATATAATACGTATATTTAACCGGATAAGTATGATCACCCGGGTCATTTATCCCAACGACTAGTGAAATTGAAACCTCGTTTAAGTTCGGATTCTGATTTGAATGAAGGAAGGATATATATATTTTTTTAGAAAAATAAGTTCCTAAGAAAAATAAGTAAAAAGAAAATTTTAGAAAAAGGAATTACTATTTTTGGATTTTTAGATTAAAAGATATGATTTTTCTAAGATTTAAACTAATTAAAAATTATAAAAATAATAAAACTATTAAAAATTAAAATCCTAAAATTTTATAAAAATTACACTAAATAAAGAAAGTATGCAGAAATTTTATAAAAATAGAAACCCTAATTTTTACTTTTTATTTAAACCGTAATTAAACTAATTAAACCCAAATTTATAAAATAAGCTGGGGAGAACAACTTTAACAAAAGCACTATGGTCTGAAACCCACTAATAAGCTCTTAAACAGCTTATTTATAAGCTGTTTACAGAAACAAGGGCTTATCCTTGGTTTTTATTAAATAAGCTGCAAAAAACTCAAAATAAGCTTAAAGTAAAATCTAAAAGTTGTTCTAAACTCCCTAAGATGTTCTTAAACTAATTGATAAAAGAAACAAAAGCTGGAAACATTTTTAAGCTATTGAAAATGATTATGAAAATGGCTTACTCAGGAATTAAGCTAAAATGCACAAAATCAAATTAAGCTAAAAAGCTCATAAAGCTATTCTAGACTAAGAGCTTATGAATACTTATGCAACTACTAATAAGCCATCTATTTAAGCTATAAAAACAAATACCTTAAGCTAAAATTATCAATTTAAGAATCTACTTAAGTTCCTACTGTTTTTGGTGTTTTTAGGGTTTTTAGTGAATTTTGACAGCAACATTAACCTAGGTAAATAAGCTAGAAAATAAAATGTAAGTCTTAATCTATATTAAGCTATAACTAAACTATAAAATACTAAAAGATAAGCTACTAAATCCTAACATTGCTGGCTTAAATTGGGGCTTAAATATCAGCAGTACTAACTTATGTTAGTACTGCTGGTGCAATTGGCAATACCACAAAGACTAAAAGTGCAGGCTTCCTTAAGGGTTACCACTACTCTATACACTCTCAAATGAGTGTGTTAAAACTAGATTTAAGCACAATCAAAGCCTAGAGTCCCTATCTCAAAAATAAGCCATCTAACTTTAACCCTAAAAGTACCCTGGTGCTGGAGAGATAAAATAAGCCTAAACTTATTGATTTTTGCAAACTAACCTTTAAAATTGCTTTTCCTAATGATTATAAGGTAGAATGAAACTGACTCAACCAAATTCAAGAGCTCACTTTGACTTTTTGAGGTCAAAGTAGCTAAATCCAAACACTCCTTTCAAAATTTGACAGTTTTGATAAAAGCTTTAAAAATAAAATCTACTTATCTAAACTATGATCCCAGACATTCTTTAGCTTAAATTTAACTTAACAAACATGATTAATCAACTAAACAAGCAATAATCAAAGACCTACTCTATTTTTACTATTTTTGGATTTTTAAAGCTTTTAAAGACAAAAATGAAGGCAACTAGGATCTATAACTAATAAGCTAAAGACAGATTATCTAACTAATCTAATAAACAATTTTAGAGATATTTAAGCACAAATAAGCAAACATTATAAGCAAATAAGCAGATTTAATCTTAGTAAGTAAATAGACAATTATTGAAAGCTAGAATAAAAAGGATTAAATGAGGAACTTACAAGGCACCTCTAGCTAAACAAGAGGACCCTATTATTATTAGATATATATGTAAGCAGCTATGAACACATATGATCATATATTGGTTATAGACCAAACCTAGTATAAGCTACCTGGTTCTCTATAACCTGGCTCTAATACCAATCTGTCACACCCCCAAACGGGGCTTGGATGGAAACACGTGTCCAGGGGCGTGACGTCATAATATACATCACACAAGATCAAGTAAACGACCACTATATGGACATTTGATAAAACATAACTCGTTGCTTTGATTAAAACCAAATAAGTCTTACAATATTCTTAACATAATTAAAATAGTTTTAGCGAAAGCTTAAGACAAATGCAGCGGAACCATAACATGTTTTTTAAGACAACAAGTATTGAAGATTTAAAGATAAATATTCTTAAAAGACACCCGGCAATGCATGCAACATCAATTAGCACCTCAAGAATAATCCAACTAAGCACCTGAGAAAACATGCTTAAAACAGTCAACATAAAGTTGGTGAATTCATAGGTTTGAATTTAATACTAAAAGTGAACCACAAGTTCACAGCACGTATGTGACAGTTATAACAGATACAACTTCACATAAAAAGTATTTACTTTTGTGCTAAGCTCATGACACCGAGGCTCAATTCAAAGAAGCATATTATATGCCAATCAAGAAATTAATTGCCCTAGAGGTATCTGACCAAGATCACCTAGTGAAATCCGACATGGTATATATCCGTTTGTTCGTGTCTCCCGAATCTAGTAAGCGCTACTTACCCAGATAGGGATAATTAGTCCCAAGTGATCTATTTACAACATTCGCGCTCACTTAACCAGTACGGTCAGTTAAGAAATTAACGGTTCAAGATTGTTTGGGCATTAGTGGTCTATTCGCAACATAGGCAACACGTAATCAGGAAAAGGTAACGTAAAGTAACTGTGTCCATAGTTTAAAATCAAGCGATATTTCTCACCCCAAAGTAGTGAAGTAGAAATAGTAAAACGTGGGGCTATGAATTCACCTTAAACAAATGGTGAGATAATAATCAATGAAGAGATATAATGCCAAGAGGTCCTACTTGCGACCTAAATCAATGACGCGTCTTAAAAAGACGAAAAGTATACGAAACTTGTACAAATCGTTATAAGTGAAAAAGTCACCCATGAGTGTTTGTGCTTTAGCTTAATTAACAAAACGTGATTAAATAAAATTATAGAGTTTTTCGTTAAGTTTCGGCGTTTAACCAAAAATTGCCATTTTTAGTAAGTTTCTATTTTAGGAAAGTTTTTAGTTTTGGGACATTAATACCATCTCCTATATTTGCGAAATCCATATTTCCATAAACGCACTAGAGAAATCTAAACGTTTAACTTCCATGTCTACCTTGCTAATATTCACTAAACTTACAATTTTTAGAAACCTTAACACTTCCCCTAAAATAAGATAACGACATTTCTAATGATCCTAATTAATATATATGTGATACTATATGTTTCGCTAATGTTTTAAAAGCTCAATTCATCCCAAAAGCGTCTGAAAACTCATTTTACTATTCACATAAGCACCTACATTAATTATTTTGCCAAAAATTGTTTCAAGTTTTATTTCGCTATAACTTGGCCGTTTCAAGTCCGGTTTTAGTGTACAATATATTAAAATCTATCTACTCGAAATGAGCTCTCCATAAACTACCTTTACGCCTAATGAAAACATTCTTAAGTGTCCGATAACCTCAAAATAAAAACGGATCAGCAACATTATTTTTCGTAAATGCTCCCAAAAATCACACCAAACTTCACAATAGTGCCTAATCTATCCTAATCTCCATTCACAACTAATCCACAACAAAAGCCACGCTTAACCTAGTCTAATTTCATTCCCATAAATCGTCCACCATACTAATAACTTCGCTTAAACCCTAAACACAATATTTGCATAAAAGATTTATAAAAGTTTCCTTGTTTAACATACCCATTTCATTTGTTTTAGAAACATTAACACAAACACCGTAGGACTTTATAGATCTATGCATGAACATGAGTAAATATTAAATGAAAGTAGAAATGAAAGTATAAGTTTCAAAGTAAGCTTACAAAATGAAGAACAAGCTTAAGAAATATAAGAGATGATGATGGAAGACTTAGATCTTGAAAAATCCCAAATAATAACCAAACCCTAATTTGTAGATCTCGAAATAACCCCTTGAATCAATGAATCAATACTTGTAACCACCTTAGAAAGCAATAGGTGCTAGTTTGGTTAACACAGAAAGCAATGGGACAGAATCAAAAGAGCACGATACAAGCAACAGATCAAGGAATGATGCACCTGATGATGCAGATATCAGACCTATATATGATGAAGAGCCAATGGCTGAGGTACAAACGACTGCTGAAATCAATGTATTTGCTACAGGACAACAACATACTGAGCAACCTGAATTCAATAATGAAGGAGAGGTTGACCAGAATGTTGAACAATGTCATGACACATGTCCTTTGCCTGCTAATGTAAATGATAACCAGACAACTGAACTCACAAATCAATCCCTTGAATCTGAAAATATTCGTCTCAAAAAGACCGTTGCCCAATTTCAAAAAGATTTTTTAAGAATGGAAGCACATTGTGTTAATCTTGAACTTAAATATCAAAATCAAGCTTTAAAAGAAGGGCAACATGGTCAATTTTTGAAAGTAAAAAGTAATGAAGCCAAGGTTAAACATGACATAGATGTAATTGAAACAATAAACATCGAATTGGAACATAAAGTGGCTAAGTTACTTAAGGAAAATGAGACTTTGAAAAGGCATTACAAAGAACTGTATGATTCTATCAAGACAACGAGAGCTAAGAACATAGAACACACAACTTCTTTGATTGCAAATAATGATAAATTCAAAGCTCAACTTCAGGAAAAAGGGTTTGCAATTGCAGCATTAAAAAATGAGTTAAGGAAATTAATAGGAAATAGTGTGAATACTAAGTTTGCAAAATCGTCAATCTTAGGGGGGAAAACGAGCTTTACAAACCGCATGTAGAAATCCAAAAGTTGTTAGATAACCGACTGCATTTTAGTTGAAGACCTAGATTTTCAACCGCATACGGTTTATGCTCCAAGGTGATGTCAATATCGATTTGTCAAAAAACCGAGATCACTACACTTTATTTGATTAAGGAAGAGATATATGTTGTTGACAAACACATCAATCACATGATTCTGCACATGGCTCATCTAGGTATAGCTCAAAATGGACATGATTAATAAACACTACCTTGAGGAAGGTAAGAAAAAGACACAAAGATGGCTAATAGTGGAATTCAGAACCTAGTGTGATGCCTTCTGCTAGATCACAAAGCACAACTAATGGTAGCAAACCAAAACCTAGGATCAATAAACCAAAAGTCTAGTAATGGGCCTGATCTAAAGAGTAGTTTGCGTCACGACCAAAATTGTGCCCATAGCAGACACTCTAGGAATTCTAGACGGTTTTTCTGACTTCTAAACATTTTGTTTTGCTCAACATGTCAGAAACGTGTCTTAATGCATAATCATGATTCTTGTGTAACACAAAAATCCTAATGAAGTCAACTTACGTTTGCTACAGGTTTCCATATCCATAATACAACAACGTGATACAAACCGTGAGAATAACAAGTGTTGTAAGACAACCAGAAAGGACAGACCACAAAAGACATAGGTCTTCAATTCAAAAAGACTTCCACGTTGTGCATGGAGAAAAAATGATCTAGGATATTGTATTAGATGGAACCGACGGGTAAAATTTCCAAGACAGTTGTGTCTGAAGTGGATTCCTATCTGGAATTATCATTCAGCCTCTTTGCACAACCAAGGTTGACAGTAAACCCCAAAATGGTTTAAATGACGATATCACTAACCAGTATGAATGCATACAAACTCTTGATGTCAGTGCATGTACACTTAACATACATGCAGGTACATCTTTAAATCCTACAAAGGAAGGACTTCGAGTTTGCACAGTTGGTTGCTAAAGAATGGATATCTGAGAACCAGGCTTCTAATCGGGATTTTCATCTGTGAATAAAGCATTGATTTATGATCATAACAGTTCAGATTTCAAAATCAGACCACAACAATGAATGTCAAGTATGCTTGGTTCCCAAAGTTGTTCCTCTAGCAGACAAGACAGCTACATCACGACAAGAGTTGGAATTACTATTTCACCATCACCATTACCAATGCTGAGGTCAACAGTGTTTCATATTTTAAAAAAAAGAAAAAAAAGAAAAATATAAAATTTCAAAGAAAATAACAAAATCAAAAAAACTCAGAAAATCTTTCATAAAAATATTCTTCTCGACATGTCTCTTGAATCAGATAACATTTACGGTACCTAGAAATGTTGATTAATATCGACCGCGGCGTTCGTAAATGAAGTTCGACACAGGAGTTTCAAATGTTTTCAAAAACTTTCGTCATTTCTTAATTTTTATTTTTGACTTGTAATCACTCTCAGATGCTAACTTGACCTGGACAACAAAAGGAGAGTGTCTCGCAATAAAGTGCGCTTTCCTCAGCGTTAGAAAGATAAGTCTTCTAAAATTTTTGTTTTCTATAAAGTGGACACACAATTTTTCAAGAATTCATCAATGACAATTCAAATACTTTCAACAACATTGTGTGTTCACACTCCTTCCTCATATTATTTTACGAAGAATCAAGTATATGCTACATTGGTGTCATTTTTTAAAATGGAGTAAATGTTTGAAGGGGAGTTTTTCTCGAAAAACAATATTTTTAATGTTGTTGGATACATCATAACATGATAATTATTATGTATTCAAAACATTATAAAAGGTCTTAATAAAATCTTCGAAATAATAATGACTATTAAATAGATGTTTGTTATGTAAGATGATTTAGGTGGTTGAGCTAATTTTTCAGAATTCTTCAATGACTAATCTTAATTTTCAAAATTGTTTTGTGCTCAACTCATGTTAACCTCAATTTTATATTCATTTTACAACTTAGTATCATTGTTTTTGGTGTCAAACATATGTAAAATCAAAGGGGAACAAGTTTATGTTTCATGTAATTCATGCTATGTATAAAAGTTTTTCCCACAGTATTTTCATGACAATTTTAAATAACAAGTATTTCATAACTTAAGTGATTTATTAGTATTTAAAATAAGGGTCTGAAATGTATTTAAAACTGTGATCTTTGAAATAATAAGTGATCTTATCGACTTCAAAGTCATTGATAACTCTTCGAAATTGGTTTTATTGTTACGATCTCTTACCCTACAACTTTTCTTATATTTCACGACGATTCTGAAGTCATAAGATGGTAAGGCTGGTATTTGTCCTGATGATCCAACCAGAACGAAAGGGTATACCCCAAGAATCCCTAAAGCCTTATCAACAACTATATACGGACACTCCATAGTTAAGAATTAGCAAAAGGTCCTTAGGTATGATGGACGTATGATATGTGTTAAGGAAAAGAATGCCGACTAAGATTGAGCTAACACTAGAACAATCACAACAAGGTGCTAGTTATGACATCTTGGTAAACATTGAAGGGGTTTAAAGAAATAAAAGAAATGTATTTAGATAATGGGTCTTAAAGAAAGTAGCCCCTCACAACAACTTAAGCAGAAACCCGGGTTAATAACATATGCTACAGAATCATCAACTGTTGATTGCAGAAATTGAAGACGACATCATGGATCCCTAGTGATGAAATGCACACCCTCCCAGCCATTCAGGTTTCTTTCATTAACAAAATTTGTCTCATCTTTCATGGAGAATGATAGACACACGACTGCTATTGTTCTTTCTCACTTCACGAGATGTTGAATTGAAAGGTGGCATCTGCTCAGCCTCCCGAATACTAAAACCATAATTGCACTAATCGAGTCTAGAGCCAAGAGATCCATAAATAATTCGTAATTTAGGACTACAATTCCATTTCTAAGACTTGATTGAACACCAATCAGTTCACAAGTGTAACATATGAGTCCTACGCATTATGCTAGTGATTGTTGCCAGGAAACATCAGAGTGAATTCTTTATGTACTCAAATGAAGATGGAAATCCTGCTTTGAGCCAGCCATCAAACAAGCTCTTGGTAGGTGAACTTGCAAGATTTTTTGAACTCGAACTGTTTTGTCGATCAACTAGAAAGAACGATGGTTGCAATTCAAACGTTTTGTTAATTCAAACTTGTTACTGGAAATGAATTGACGGCTTAATCAGAAATGATAGGTAAACTATTCTGATTCACTTGGCTTACTCGTTGGTGTCTGCTTTGAGAGTTCCTGTATAGTAATGTTACGAACTAGCCAAAGCATGTAAATCTAATACATCTGTGTTAAAAGACTCACTACGCTTTGAGATGGAAAACCTTTCAAGGAGATTCTTGACATCTATGATCACAAGGTACAGTATTTATACTGTAAACGGTCCTACAAAACCGAAGGTTAATCTAACCAAATCTGGACGAATGACAAAGCCATATTCGTCCACATCCTTTATTGCTAACTGTTTTATTTAAGGATACATAATGATGGAGGATGGTGTGCTCATTCCTATCTGATAGTCAGATTCATTACCTACATGTCATGCTTCATACTACAATAGACCATACTATAAGCATCAGATTTAAGAATCATGAAAGCTTAAGATATTCAAGAAAAAGACTTCCACACATAAACTCTGATATACAGATCTCCTTTAAAGATATCAAGTGCTATTAAGGGAGATTGTCTAGAAAGCTTTTCAAGATGATGCAATGTTAAAATGAGCATGTTGGTCAAGAACAGATCGTAAGGTTGCCAAAGACGATCAAGACGGATGGATAAATATTTAAAGATCTCGAACACATAAGACAAGTTAAAACGCAATGACAAAGGTAAAAGATCCCCAGAGATCACAAGCTATGAAAGGAACAAGCTACACGTAGAAGAGACAAATATTCACAGAGCTCAACAACAAAAAGCACATCTTCATTGATCCTCACGAGGGAGCTGTTACAATGACTCAACTTCGGGGGAGTTTGTTAGCCTCAAAATATTCGTTAGTCGAACAAGGACAGTTTGTTCATTTATCATAGTAGGTTCTCGGTTCATTAATTAAATAATAAGTTGTAATAGGCTTGAACGGGGTAAACTGGGCTCTTATATGTAAGGCTAACCGGTCACGTTGTATAGGGCGAATACAAGCCCACAGTAATCCCGAGCCTGGCCCGCTTTATGAAGAATCACTAAAGGATGAAAATAGCCTTTTAGTTTGTTTACATTATACACCAACAAGGAAGGTGAGGTGGTTGGTTCATTTGTAATCAACCTATATTTATTCTCTGTTAAGTTTCTCTCTCTACAATTCTTATCATCTCCTAGCTTATTTTCTTATTCATCAATATGAAGTGAAGTGATTATTTGGGTTTCTACATATATACATACTATATACATACGTATATATATGTATAAACATATATACGTATATATATTTATATACATACGTATATACATGTATATACATATATATTTCATACACTTTTGCCCTACCATTTGCAACATATAATACATCATTGGAGTTTATAGATCACCCCTAGACTTGAGCTTTTTACAGACACGATAAGCAAATTAATCTAGTGACACGAATTGGTTGGATCAAAATAATCTTGTTAGACTCTCTCCGGCATAAATACTGGGGGTCTTGACATAATTTTCTTCACCATTCTTTTCTGCGAAATAAATTATACAAGAATCTTCAATCGTCCCAAAACATATATACGCAAGGATAAGGAACTTTGCAACCGTGTATGTAATCATACCCCAAAATTGAGGTCGCAGTGAATGTATTTTTGGAGCGTTTCTTCATGTTCCTTATTGCACAAGTCAGGAGAGAAGACCTCTAATGAAGTCATGTTGTGAAAAGAAAAAAAAAATTCCCTGTTAAATTTGGATCCTAAATGCCACATCATAGGATGTCATCTTATCGATCTATTTCAACCTTGTGAAAATATTATATGCATTAAAAGTGTCAAACATTAAAGTTGGTGAGTTCATTTAGGTTTTGTAAGTATGAATTGTAAATCCAAAAATGATTATATATAATCCCAAAATGTGTATTGTATATATTGTATGAACAATACGATATCCAAAATGTTTTCAAGTAGATATATAATGAAAACTAATATCCCAAAATGTTTCAAGTAGATATTATAATGAGACGAAATATCCCAATTATTTTCAAGTATGTAAGAGAAATGATTACGATTATCTAATCATGGGAATACTGTGACGTAGACTTGTAAGTATGCCACTTTATTCAAGGCACGGTAAATGTTCATTAGTATATAGTTGTTGGTCATGTAGACACCAATCCATTCATATCCGACATGGTATAACATTCGTTAGTTCGATCTCGAACTAGTGAGAGCTAATCACCCGAATGGGGGTTGTCAATCCCCAATAGATCTATTTTATAACATTCGCGCTCACCCTCCAAGTGTTTACTAGTTCATGAAACCTAGTTAATCCGTAATTATTCGAAGTAAAAGTCAAGTAAGTGTTTACGTCCAAAAAGTAAACCAAGTATTGTATCTCATCGCATGAACAAGTAAAGAGTGCATCATAAAATCATTTTTAATCAACCAAGTAATGTTTTATAATGAAGCATGCTCTCACCCCTAAAATTATAAAACAATATCATGTAAAAACGTGTCGGGGATATAGAACTCAATCAAGTGAGCTAATGATCAAAGTATATCACGCAAAATGCCGGTCCCGATATTTTCGAAAGCAACTAATCCATTATAGGTTGATCAAATGTACTTAGTTCGGTTGTCTATACAACTTCCATATACAATCCTATATAGTTATCATCATATTATCGTTCGGGCTATCATAATCAAGAAGTCCATGGACAATGTACGTTTTACGAGAGGCTAGGATTACTTAAATCGTAAATCACACAACTCGTCGAGTACGTCATCGTAGAGGCCTCCATTAATGAATTTCCCTAGTAATATAGCACTTTGTAAACTAATAACACACGATATCTCTATATAGCTATTATCACCATCTTATTGTTTTAGATGGAATCATATTTATAAGGTAAAAAGTTTATATTACGCCTTTTAGCAAAAATGACCTAACTTTGTCTATTTTTAGTCCGTTTTCTCGCGTTTCTGTACGCCACGCTTTCGTAGTAAGACGAGTGATCATAAAATCTCATTTTTAGGTTATCATGTTAGGATGTGAATAGTGTTTTTTATGTTCATTAAGCTTATAGCTTATTATTCGCATGAAAAAACCCGTAAGTGTCAGAATTCTTATTCGTTATAGCTCCGTTTTACGCGATTCTTTCGAGCACCTTGTTCTTGTAATTGAAAGTGTTATCATATTATTGATGTTTATAATAAGTTATAAGTTTCTGTGGTGAATTGTACTTTTTATAAAAAATTATTTTATAAAAGTATTAACTATGAATAAACTTGTATCATTGATATATCTTCTTCGTTATATAATCTGTTTTTCGAGTTCTTTATGACACCGGCGTTCCTTGTGACGACTGTAGTATTTTATAAAATCATAAAACATATATTGTAAATTTCGACATACAAACAGCCCCTTAAGATATTTTTCTGCAAATGATGTTTAAAACATTGTTTTAGGTACTTTTTAGCTTTACCACTTTGTTACCATAACCCATAGTAGAACCCCTTAATATCTTATAGTTCTCTCTTACATTATATTAGAGTCCATTAGGCTCATTGTTTTGTCCAACGATTTCGAGAATGATAACAGTGTTTCTAATCTACCAATTTTAATAAAAACACCCTTAAAGGACCATAAATTGGTGATTTAAGCTAAATAAAACATATGAACACATAAAATCATATGTATGATGAATTTTAAGAGTCTTAGTTACACTGATGATTTTGTAGTATGTTGACAATCAAATCCCAAAACCTTGGGTTAGATTTAAAAAACACAAGCTTAGCACACAATGGACTACCCTAGATTAGGTTTGAAACCCTAATCTTCCAATCCTTTGCTCCAATACTTGCAAATGGTTAAACAATGATTGTAAACACCTTAGAATCGTCTGAGGAATGATGTTGTGTATGCTTGTATGAAAAGTGGTAGAAATATTTGTATTGGTTGTGTAAAGGGTGTTGTTCTTGAGCTAGTGGCGATGTTTATAGAGAGAAAATGGAGAGATTTTTTGTGTTTTACTCCTTAGGAATGTGGTTTGTATGTTTTTGTTACTAGTTAAAGCCTTTATATAGGGCTTACACTTATGTTAAGAAACTCTAGTTAATGTTAACTAGGGTTAAGTTAGAAGGAAATATCTAAAGATTATTTTAGATAAATATCTAAATATAATTTCATTAGTAATTATCTTTAAATACTCTTGTAAATATCTTGTTATTAACCCCGAGCTATGACCAAGGTTTTGAGGAACAAAGATGAAACGGTTCATATGATGATATTTTTATGTATAAGAATAATAGCGAGACATGTCGTAAATTTTTACGATGCTCAAAACGATTAACGATTACGCAACGATCAACCGTTGACTCGCGAAACGTCAACAGAAAATAAAAATTATCATTCTTTCTCGCAAATTTTTCATAATAAAATTCGAAATAGTATTAGCGACAAGTAAAATTTTATATGTCGATATGATGCTTTTACGATAAATCGGTAAAATTCATTTTTACGACATCGGCCCACGACAATCAGTCGTCAATGTTCCTAAAAACGGGGGGGGTTTAGTCTTCCTCGTTAATTGAAGCCTTGTCCTCAAGGCTTGGACACGGCACTTGATGATGCGTGCGGTTTTGGTGAAGGAGGTGTGGATATTTCTTCCTGATGATCTTCACGTTCCCACGTAAAATCCGGGCCCGGAATAGAGTTCCATCGGAACCTTGACTATTGGACACGACTTCGCCTCAATTGTTTGACCTTCGCGATCCAATGATTTTTAAAGGCTCTTTAACAAAATGAAGCTTTTTTTCACACTTGGTCTTCCAATGGAACGAACTAATAGGATCGTCAGGTATAACATTTCTTCTGTTGGTTCATGAAACGTATTGTGAACCCTGTCCAGCTCTTGCGGAAGCTTAAGTTTGTAAGAATCGGATTCAACTTGTTCCAACACATCTTAAAATGTAACTCTATCCTAAGGTTTTACTTGATCCAACCTTTTCCATCACCTTGGATGGTCTAACATACCTGGGGTTTAGCTTCCCCCGTTTGCCAAAGCGTACTTCTCCTTTCTAAGGTGATACCTTAAGCATAACTCGGTGGACAACTTGAAATTCTACTAGCTTACGTCTCACATCGGCGTAACTCCTTTAGCGAGTAAGTTTAATAGTGGATTGTCCTAGGCGACTAGTGATGTGTCTCGGCTTCTTGGCTTAGGATTTGATGTCGACTTCAGTGTAAGATGGTGTAAGAGTTTACTTAGTTATCAGGATTATTAGTTTGGTTCCTCGTGATAGATATGTTTTATGAATACGTACACAAAACTTGATATAAATAGAAAATTGTTTTCTCGACGAGCAGTTTTAAGGTGACTACTCTCAGCATGGCATGGTCCTTCCTGAATTATACATAGTTGATCAGGCTATGTATATTTGAGGGCTAACGATGCGATGCTCATTTTCGTCAAAATAGTGTTATAATTTGACTTTCAAAGTAGAAAGTTAAAGTAAGGTTGACGAAATTTTCACAACACATTGATTTGATAGGTAATTTGAAATTGTTCGTACAACGGAAATTTAAGAGAAATACAACGAGGACTCCTAAGGAGGTAAAGTCTAAGATAGTTCCAACTTAGGATTTATTAGGCAAAGCGAGACAACTTTCTCTTTTAAGCTTCGATCTCGTCTTCAATGTTGTTAGGGTCTTGATCGGTTTCTCCTCCTCCTAAGGCAAGCACCATTCCATGTGTTCCAGTACCTTCAGCTTGGTTTCCATGGTTTCGGTTCTTTAATTTTGGGCAATCACTCTTGTAGTGCCCTTGGTTCCCACATTCATAACAAGTGAGGGTTCTTTGATTATTAGTAGCAGCAGAACTCCAACAGTCTCGGGTCAAATGACCGACCCTCTTGCAGTTTGCGCATTTTACAGTGCATGGGCCATTGTGGTGAAACTTGCACTTGTTGCACAGCGGTAGAGTTCCAGCATACTCTTTTCTTTCACCAGTCACAGCGGCGTAAGCTTGGACCACATTCTGCCTCTTGGGAAGTTGTTGTTGAGCTTGGTGGTTGTTGTCAAGTTTCCTCTTGTTCTCAGCTTGACGTTCAGCAAAAGTGCTGATTTTCTTATCCATCAACTCTGTTGCCATTTCAGTAGCTTCCTGCATGGTTTTTGGTTTTGATGCCACAACACTTCCGTGAATCATATCGGGCAAACCACCGACATACCTTTCAACCTTGTCAGACTCCTCAGGAAACATTCTAACACACAGCAGTGCTAGTTCCTGGAAACGTTGGTTGTACCCTGTCACATCGGTACCTTTTACTTTCAAATTCCACAACTCAGTCTCGAGCTTCTTTATCTCGTTCCTCGGACAGTACTTGTCAGTCATTTTCTTTCTCAGATCTATCCAAGTCATTGCATACGCAACATCATGACCAACAATTCTAACGTGGGAATTCCACCACGTCAGAGCTCCTGCCAAAAGAGTACAAGTGGAGAACTTGATCTGATTTTCCACAGAGCAGTTGCTTATGCGGAATACAGTCTCCATCCTTTCAAACCATTGGGTTAGTTCGACCACTCCCTCAGTGCCTTTGAAATACAGAGGTTGGCACTTCATGAAGTCTTGGTAAGTGCATTCAAATAAATGTTTTTTATTTTTTATACCAAAAGGTCATTAACAAATATGAACTGTTCTGTTTACCTAGTGCAACTATGGAAGGCAATCCTAACCCACTCTTTGAATGTTTCGTCTCATATATGAATGCGTATAACCGATTTACTATTTGAGCAAATTTCGGCAGCATTTCCCCTCAACTCCCCAAATATGTGTTTAAAGACATATTTGTAGGAGTAAAGGAGAAACACTGTCGAAATCATCTCAAACAGTAAACCAATTATATGTGTAACACCCCCAAAAATCACTTACAACGCAGCGGAATACCAAATGGGGTGCTACTTCGTAATACACAGCAATAGATAC
>BQNB010150753.1:0-15994 GCA_026074375.1 Tanacetum coccineum
CATTTAACATATAAACGTGTGCGTCCCCTTAGGCTCGAGAATATTTCCGGACATATATTAATCATATATGGTCATAATCCAACAATTAGTACATAATTTGTGTTTTTCTCATTTCCATCGTAATTATTTTCTGCTCCATTTGTAAAGATTCAAAGAGATAAGTGGTGTTAATATTGAATCAAAAAAATTGATTTTGTTAGTACTCATATCATTAAGGAGTAAAACTTATCAATGACTTGAATCTGAATCATGTAGTAATATATATTGAATCATAGTACATTAGTGAATTATTATTGTGTCAATTATAAAAGATTCATAATATAATAAATGAATTAGTGAATCATATTTTTTTTAATATTAGATGATGCATAAATAAACCAACCAAGGATATCATGGATTCACTAATTATAATATGATTCAAAAATAGAACACTGAAGATTTTGTTTCATAGGATTCACTAATCGAATTTCTTCTTAATATGATTAAAAAAACAACGCTAATTATAATTCCCTACACCGAAAATGATATAAAAAACAAAAGATTAAGAAATTTCTTTAGTGATTCATCGTATATATAACTGCCATACGTGATGATTCAAAACCTAAACAGATGTGCAACTCATCGTAAATTACCTTAAGCACAAGGCGAAAAATTGAATCATTTAGTTGTAATTTATATTATATTTCAAAGTTCATTTTAAATGTCAATATGATGATTCATTCGCTATATCTTGCCATAGACTTTAATTTTAATTAGTAATTAACTAAGAGGATAATTGATTCTTAAAAGCAAAAATGGAACGTGAAACTTAGAAGAAATAAAAAAACAATTCGTAACTCCTATTAGTGTTTAAATACGAAATTGATGAACCATTAATATGAAAGTCTTTAATTTGCAATTCAATTTTGATTGATTCAATTACTTATTTACCCTTTTCAATCAAAGAAAAAACTTTCATAATTAATAAAAACTTCAAAAGTTGTATGGTCAAGATTACTTCTCAAATTTTTCAATCTAAAATTCTTCAATATATATATCTATAACATATATATGGGGCAGTGTGTAAATATGAATTAGTGACTGGATACCACCTCAATGATGACATGGCAGCTAAAATGGCATGAATTTTTGAAAATGGTATAAAAATTGTGTATGATACAGTATGATTTAAATCCATTTAGTTAAACCAACTGAGCTAACAGTGGATTTGTGTTTTGATATTAAAAAAACAAAATTTATATGTTCTAAACATAATATGAAGATATACTGTATATTAATAAAAATAACCCTAATATACGTCTAACTTTTTAGAAAAAAACCCTAATGATCCCGTATCATACTTTCAGACGCAGTTGAGAATCCTAATATCATTCAACAGAAGATAAATATTATTATCATCATGGTACGTTTGTTATTTTCGCTAATGTTCGTTATCAGTTTTTTTTAATTGTATTGAATACGTCTTAAATTATCAGGTAGCAATTGTAACTATTATAGATTTAAAGGGTTTGGCCGATCAGGATGGTATAATATTAGATAATTCCTGAGCATGATTTTCTGCAATCCTGTACTGCAAACATTAAAGAGTAATGGTTCTACCTTTTCTTCTTGCTTGGGTTTTATTTGTTATGCGTAAGCCAACGTGTCACCTTCCAAAGGTTCCTTTGATTATGTATCATTGAGGATTAGGTAATACTAAAAAAATTGTGTATTTACTATGGAGTATGTTTCTGTACTAAAAAATTATGTATGTGTTATGGAGTATGTTTCTGTAAATCTCTTAGATATCACCATATTGTCGATTTCTCTTTTTATGATATAAAATGAGGCTGAGCTACCTTTATTTTTTTTTTAGAACGGCGGAATTATATTATGCTAGCAAGGAGCTAGGAAAAAATTACAAAGAGAAAACCTCTAAAGGGTTTTGAATCCAATCGTTCCATGAAATGGAAGACAATTTGTTTCTAGTGGAATACCATCTAAAAGAAAAATCAACAATCTTATCAAATAAAATGCTACGTTTAGGTTGATTGATGCCGAAAATCGTCTCGTTACGGAAGTTCCACAAAGACCAAAGAACAACACCGCAAACAACTTCAAGGATAGCTTTCTTGTTAGAAGACATATGAAGATCATCTAACCAAGTATACAGGCCACGTAAATTGGGGATAGATGGTGGGTGAAGGTCCAGCCAATTGAAAACCCGAATCCAAACAGTGGTAGCAAGCGAGCAAACCCACAACGAATGATAAGAAGTATCGATCCCATTGTCACAAATCGGACAAGTAATAGAAGCCACCTCAATTCCTCTCCGACTGAGGTTCCATCGAGATGGAAGCCGATCCTGGAGAGTCCTCCAAATAAAAATGTTGATCTTTTTTGGAAGGAATCTATTCCACCTTGTCTCGAACCCGTCATCAGGAAGAAAACCATCATCGATTTGACAACGAGCGTTTTTTACCGAGAATAAAGAATTACCAGAGGACCAGACCCAAGTATCCTCAGAATCATTAAGAGAGATATCCGAGAGATTGCAATGAAGAGAGGCCAGCAGGTTAGCATTAGTACCGTTTGAGATATTGCGAGACCATTCAAAATGCCAACCATTGTTCCAACAATCACGAACCAGACAATCCTTGTTCAACGCTAAACGAAAAAGGCGAGGGTATTGATGTTTAAGAGAAGAGGTACCTGTCCATGTATCGTGCCAAAATCTTGTAGAAGTTCCATTGTTAACACGCCTCAGAATAGATGAGTGAGGAATAAATCCTTTCTCATGCATCTAATTAATTGGACCAACGATTCTATCCAAACGCCTTTTACCTTTAATAAGACTAAAGAAGATGAAGAGTCTTCATATCGGGCCATGAATTGCAACAACAGTCCGATCCATAGAGCATGAGGGTTATTTAGGAATCTCCAACGCCATGTTTGAATGAGAGCATGATTCAAAGCGTAAAGACTACCAATACCGAGGCCCCCTTTTTCTTTAGAAGCCAGAGCGAGGTTCCATGAAATCCATGGGATCTTTTTGGAGTTATCATCACTTCCCCAGAAAAAATTAGATCTAAGAGATTCCAACTTCTTGTTTACCGAAAGAGGCATAGGGAAAAGAGAAAAATAGTACGTACCAATAGCACCCAAAACCGAAGAAATGAGGGTAGCTCTACCGCCAATGGAAAGGAGTGAAGCTTTCCATTTGGAGAGACATTTGGTGAACTTATCAGATATAGGGTCCCAGCTCTTCACGAGAGCCATATTACAATCGATAGGTAACCCTAGATAACTGAAAGGAGATTCCAAAGCGTTGCAACCAATACACAAGGCCAATAAGGCGACTTCATCAAAAGGAACCCCGATACCAAAAAGTTTGGATTTATGGTAATTTATCTTAAGACCAGAGACTTGATGAAAACACTCTAGAATTGAGACCAAACTTTTGATGTTATTTTTCTCGAACCAACACTCAAATGAAAAAGCGTCATCTTCGTGAAAAATAAAATGTAGAAAATTCAAAGTATTTAAATTTGAATCCTTGTAAAGCCCGCAGTCACAAGCGTCTTTCCATTGCAACGTGAAGGCCTTCCATAGCTATGATGAAGAGAAAAGGAGATAAGGGATCTCCTTGACGAAGACCTCGATGAATATTGAATTCACGAGTGGGACTGCCATTGATCAAAATCGAAGATGAGGCGGAATGCAGACAACCCAAAATCCATTTGATCCAAGATTCGCTAAACCCCATGAAGTGCATAACCTGTAAAAGGAAATCCCAAGAAATAGTGTCGAAAGCCTTCTCAAAGTCGATTTTAAACACCATGAGCTTAGACTTTTTGCGTTTACACAATTGGATCACTTCGTTAACCATCAAAAGGCCATCAAGAATTTGTCGTTGTTAGATGAATGTGGATTGTTCGTGGCTAATAACAGAATCAATAACCCGAGCAAGGCGATTTGCCAAGACTTTGGCAATGATTTTGTATTAGGCCCCGATAAGACTAATCGGACGGAAATCACTAATCACCATGGGGCTTGGAACTTTAGGTATAAGAGTGATGAAATAAGTGTTGCACCCTCTCGGGAGAATACCATTGTTAAAAAAATGATGAACAAAGTCCATAACATCACTTTTAATCACATTCCAGAAATCTTTGTAGAAGGCAAAGGTGAAACCATCCGGTCCCGGCGATTTGTCTGATCCACAATCCCAAATAGCATCTCTAATCTCAGCTTCTGAAACAGAAGAGGCAAGGTAGGTGTTTTGATCGATGTTGAGGGTTTTATAGAAAGGGCTTCGATTAACGATATTTACCACCTCAACTTTTTGAAACTTCTGTTCATAGAAAGTGAGAAACGCATCTTTTATACCAAGAGGGTCTTCGATCCAGTGCCTTTCAATTTTAATCCCTTGAATTGATAAATACTTGCGTTTATGATTGACAAACGTTTTTGACACTGATTATCTTTTTACCGTCTCTAAATGACATGAAAAGAAAAACATTCTTGATGAGACAAATGTAACCACGTTTGCCTAAGTTATAGTTTATGTCTTAAAAACAAGCAAAGGAACCCGCGCGTTGCGGCGTGGCTAATTTTTTCCTGAATATTTTTTTTTACGTTTCGGGGGGGTTTTTATTTTTTGGCGATGCGTTATGGCGGGGCTAATTTTTAATATTTTCTTTTTTTTATGATTTGGGGAAAAAAAATTGCGTTGGGACGGGCTAATTTTTTCCCGAATATTTTCTTTTTTGGGGACGGTTTTGTAAATTTTTTTACGGGAATTTTTGTGTAAGAAAATCGTAAATAGTTAAAAGGTGAGGGCCCGTTTTGTATTTTTTTTACTTTGGACCAGATTTTAGGCTATTTTTTGGCTACTTTTTTCCCGGATATTTCCTTCTTTTGTACCAGATTTTGGGAAAAAAAAATTTGCGTTGGGAAGGGTTAATTTTTTCCCGATGCTAAGTTTATCACCATGTTTGTTTATGCGAGTGAACAAATGGCCTCCAAGAGGAATATCCCATAGCTGAGCATCTCGAATGAATTGATTAAACACGATTGGCTGAGGCATGATTGAATACGTACGCAATCCTTCTGGGCGTATCTAACACTTTAAGTCACCAAAAATTAAATGTTGGACCGGGTTTACATTCATAAATTTGGTGAATTCGTTCCAAAGCGTTTCTTTTTTACCATCATCTTGGGGAGCATAAACATTGATCATGTAGCAGTGAATATGAGAAGCAATCCAGTTACCTTCGACTATAAGGAAATTCTCGTAATGAAACTCGTTTATTTTAGAAAAAGCATTCGGATCCCAAATAGAGACAATACCACCTGACCTACCATTCGCAGGACGTTCCACATAATCAAATTGAAAGTTACCCCAGATGCATTTGACCTTAAAAGGATCAAGATTAATGGAGTGAGTTTCTTGAATTCTGAGGAAAGAGACTTTGTGTTTGTTGCAAAGCTTAGCAATAGCTTTACACTTGTTCGCTCCTAAACCGCAAGAATTAAAAGACATACAATTCATTAATGACCTTGTCTAGCACCAAGACTATCAATGAATTTCTTGAGGTCATTTTTGCTGCCTTCCATATCGTAGCCCCTGTTAATATACAGGATTTTGATATCATGACATGACTCAATTGCAGGTTAGAATACTCAAAAATTCAAATTAGGAACTTAAAGTTATTAACAGGCCAAATACAATTACTTTAAAGCTGAATGTTTGATGGAGATAAGCTTCCAAATTGATTGTTCCATTCTTTATATGTGCCAAGTTCATATAAAGAAACAGAAGGTCTCACCTCCTTTAGCGCATCCTTGAAGTCCTTCAAATTGGTAGAACAAAAATGTATTCACGTTACTTCCTTTTAAAGCTAGCAAACTCTCTCTAAGGCACTTCCAATTTAAATGATCATGATTTTGCAGCTTCTTTGATGCACAGAGCAGTGGTAGCTGAGATGATCTTCTGTTTACAACCAAAAAAGAAGGCAGAGGCAGTCAAGTTGATTGAAGAATCATCCAACAACACTGCTTCAAGGTAAGCCTACATAATAATATGAGGTTATCTAGGTAGAGGCAATCAAGTTGATTGAAGAATCATCCAACAACCCTGCTTCGAGGTTAGCCTAAATAATAATATGAGCTAAGCCTTAACCTTTGTCAAGACCAATGTTTCCCCTACTGTTTGGCAAGTTGTAACATGCAAAATGTACTTTGGCTGTCAATTTTAGTTTGATAGAGATAACTCAGGTTAAACGACTTATTCGGTACATAGTGGAAGAAGCTCCCGAATATGCTAAAAAGGGTCGAACTTTCGAACTTTTAGAGTACGTTTTGTGATCCATTTGTAAAATAAGATTTTAGAGTTTTTTTAGCTTAGCTATTATTTCCATGTTTATAAGTTTTAAGCATAATCAATTACTATTATCATGTTGTAGGTTCCCTTTTATTGTTTGTGAGATCTTTATTGTGAGGTCGATATTATTCTTAAAGCCTTGGTTGAGGATGAAGAGGTATGGAACTCTTGATTCTCTATTTTAGTTTGTTAGGGTTGTTTGATTATAATCGCTTTCTAAATTTAATTGTCCGTATATTGTTGCAGTTGATGAACCTGTTTTTCTCCTTTATTGAACCAGAACATCCTAATAGTGCTCTACCAGTTATTTCAGTAAAGAAAGTTCATCTATTTCTCATTTTGATGCTACATAATTTTATTACTTTGGAAGAATTTAATACTCAATCTGCACTTTTTTTGTATTTTCTTCTCATGTACACATTACATTTAATTCCTTATGTTCATATGGTTGATGTTTTTATTGAGAATATTAAGCCCAATCCTGTACTAAGGACTAATGATGAAAGTAAACAAAAGACAAAAGGGTAAGAAGTGTAAGTTATTTTTGTTATTTGGTTTTCCTATGTTTTGTATTTGTAACTGCAGGGTTCAAATGGTGCATGTTTGAAAGTCAGAGGAGCTTAAAGATATTGAAGGAGGGCTAAAAGTGAAACTTGAGTTCCTATATAATCTATAGTTCTATATCTGTTTTAGGGTTATCATTCAATATTTTCATTCTTGTTGTTTTCATTGTTTTCGTTTTGTTCATCTTTCTTCTCTGCCTGTTGTGATTTGAGAGCGTAGTTTAGGTTTGTTTCTTGTTATCAGTTCGGGAACTCAAAACAGTTAAAACACATTTGAGTTATAGACTGATGTTGTGATAAAAAATAAAAGGGGAGGTTGGTTGAATTCATAAAAGGTGTTTGTTCTTGATCTTTGTATAAGTTTTCACATGGTATCAGAGCCAGGTTGGCTTTGATACAAAGATCGTTGGTTTTAATCGTGAAGAAAAAAAAATTAGGGTTTCAAATTATTTTTGGGGTTTTGTGTTTTGAGTTCAGATCTGGTTTGGTCGAGTTGTTAATCGATTAATAAGTGGTTGAATTAATCGATTTGGTTAATTCTTGAGTGATTAGTGATTAATCAAAATTTTAGGGTTTCTAAAAATTTGGGGGTTTTTGTTCCTATCTGGTTCCCGTCAATCAACAAGTGTTGATATTGTGTTCTTGGGTTTATTCGTCTTATCTAGGTTGCCTGTATCAAAACTCTATTTCAGGGGTTCCTTGGGTTCATTAATTGAATCATTGATTGTCAATTGTTGTTTCCAATAATTTTGTGTGGATTTTCTTTTCCTAACTTTGTTTTCTTTTGTTTTTCAGGTTCAGTTTCTACTGCATATTGGTGTTGGCATTGGTGCTGGTTGTAAGACATCTTGTCTCTATTGGATTGATGTTAATTGCGTTGCTCTTGTTAACACCTCTCAGCCACTTATATCTCTTAGGTTTTTGTTAGGTTTTGTAGTTGATTGGCGAAGGGATTAGTTTAAGGGATTTGTTGTGGTTTTGTGATTAGTGGATTTGTGTTATCTGTTTATTTGTTTGTCTTGTTTGCTCAATCTGTCATTATGGTTGAGGGTGAAAAGCCTCCTAAGGATAAGGGGCAAGCCTCTAGTTCTGAAGAGGATAAGATTGATCAGTTTGATCTATTGGTTCTTGCTTAGTAATGATAATAGTGGTGGTTACTTTATCAATTTTAAACTTGAAGGTACTGAAAATTATAAAGTTTGGAAGGCTGCTTTAACAATTGCTATTCATACTAAAAATAAACTTGGTTTTATAAATGGTAAGTTGGTTAGGCCTTCAGAAGAAGGTTTTATGCAAGAACAATGGGATAGGTGTAATTCTGTGGTTCTTAATTGGATTCTTGGTTGTGTTTCTCAAGATGTGTTTATGGGTCAGGTTTTTTCTAAAAATGCTAAGGTTGTTTGGTGAATTAGAAGAGACCTATAGTGAACAAGGATGTTCTTGATTTTAATATGCATTATAAAATTCATTCTCTGTTACCTGTCTGGGTCTTCCTTGTCTTATGTATTATCACATATCATTGCTCTTTGGAAGCAGTATGACACTTTCAATCTGCCCTGATTGTGTTTGTGTGAAAACTCTAACAAATTGAATGGGTACATAAATCAACCTCATTAAGTTGATGCCAGTTTCTGATGGGACCTTGATGGAGGTTATGCTCCTATAAGATTGCATAATTCTAACAATCTGATCCATTCCCTGATGTCAGAGGAAGCAAGCATAGGCAAGCACGCTAAGTAGAAAAAGCATTTTGATAGCAGGCTAAAGCGCAGCAGCGAGCAGAGCATTAAGCATTTAGAGAAGCATTAGCATTCAGCATTTGCTACTCTGTCTAGGGATGAATCTTAGGGGTTCAAGAGTTCCAGTACTCTTTACTGGTAATTCAGATTTTGTGGCTAGATCCCAAATACAAGTAATACTTCTAATTGGAATATTAATTATTAATAATAATAATCAGTCTAGAAGGTTAAACAGGCCTAACTTGGTTTGTACTCACTGTAATATGAATGGCCATACTGCTTATAGGTGTTTTGAATTGATTAGGTATCCTCCCAGTTTTAAAAAGAATAATAATAATGGTTTTAATAAGGGAATGGCTTCTTGTTAGTACTCTGTTTAGGTAATAGTATGGACAGCTCAAATAGTAAATTCTTTCATGATGATTAATTTAAGAAGTTGATGGCCTTTAATTAGTGACAAATCATGGTTCAGCAGTTATGCCTGCCAAGTATGGCAGGTTTTATTTTGTGTGATTAGTTTTTGTTCATCAGGTTTTTTAATATAACTTCTAACATAAGGTCATATATGTTGTATGTTGGTGTGGATATTTGATTCTGGAGCAAGTCCAACATTTATGACTTTAATGTTTTGAATATGTTTAATTTGGTAGAGAGTCTCTGATCTTAACATGGACAGTATTGGTCACCCAAATGGCCACTAGGCTTATGGTCACCATATGGGTAGTCTGTGGTTAACTGACAAATGATCAAATTTTATTCATGATGTGTTTGTGGTGCCAGGATTGAAGTTAGTTTTCTATCTGTGCACAAAACTAAGTATAGATAATAATTGTTTAGAGTGATTTTGATGATTCTTACTTATGTTATTCAGGATTATCGTTCAAAGGGACCCAAGTGGGGACTGGTAGTGTGAAGTATATGGCTGTTTTTTTTAAATACATGTAAAGACTTGGTAATAATAATATGATGTATGTTGTTTGTGCTAAATGGTATCTGGCAAACAGACTTGGTTCTTCCTGCTGACAGTTCTCGAGCATTTTAACTAAATCTTGATTTTGAAAAAAGTCAATACTGACAATGTTTGTGATGTTTGCCATACTGGCTAAACAAACTAGGGAACCTATTTCATTTAAGTGAGCATAAGTCCAAGGCTCTTGGACACTTGTTCATCTAGAAGTGTGGGTGACCCTTAAGGTTCAAAGCAAAGTGGTTATAAGTACTTACTTTTTAATGTTGGGGATGATTTTTACTAGATGTTGTATGGGTTTTCTTTTTAAAGGGTGAAAGATGAAGTATGTTACATCATATTGTGATCTTTCTATATTTGGTTAAAAAATCAATTTGATAAGACAATAAAAGTTTTTAGGAGTGATAATGGTACTGTGTTATAAATCAAGAAATATGGATAAGTTTTGTAAAGGTAAGAGGGTAGTCCTTCATTTGACTTCTTGTCCATACACCCCTCTGCAAAATGGTGTTGCTGAGTGGAAAGATAGGCATTTGTTAAATGTAGGAGTAGCCCTCATGTTTCAGGGGGGCTTACCATCTGAACTGTGTGGATCTTGAGTGTATTTTTAAGCAGTGTATCTAATTACAGATTGCTAGCTCGTGTCTTGTTGGGAAAGTCACTTATGAAATTGTTTTTAATAGAGAACCAAGTCTCTCTCATCTTAAAACTTTTGGCTGTCTTTGTTTTTCAACTGTGCTTAATGACACTGACAAATTCTCATCTAGGTCTGAAAAATCTATGTTTATTGGTTACTCAAATGATAAAAAGGGTTATAAGCTTTTCAGTCTTGAAAATAAAAAGGTTTTTTTATTCTTGTGGGATGTGAGTTTTTGAAAACAGTTTTTCCTTTTAAAGAATAGTTCAGTGTGTAGGAATATCAATATGGTTTTGGAGATAAAAATAGTCTTAATTTTTTTCTTATGTGATGAGATGAGTCTAAGTCAAAAGTGAAACATATGATGATAGGAGAGATATGTGTCTGAAATTGGTTGATGGAACGAACCCAGATATCATCTGGAGGTACTGAAATTAATAGGGAACATAGAATGGGTTGAAGGGGGGTACATCCTGATGACAGTGACAGCAGAGCAGTTAGTGACATAGAGGAAAGTGAAACACTTGTAGAAAGTGATAAAGAATCTGAGGGTGATGACAGTTTTTATCAAGAGTTTAATGAAATGTTTGAAATACCAAGTGTGATTCCAGACTGTCAGAGTGAAGTTAATCTAAGAAGGTCTTCTAGAAAGACAAGTATGCCTAAAAAATTTAGTGATTTTAAACTTGATTCTAAGGTCAAATATAGTATTGACAAACATGTGAATTATTCTAATCTAAGTGTAGAAAATTTTAATTTTTCTACTAATTTGAATAAAATTGTAGAACCTAAAACTTTTGATGAAGCATCAAAGGATATTAGGTGGATAGAGGCCATGAACTTAGAAATGGAAGCCTTAAATAGAAATGGAACTTAGGTTATAACTGAGTTACCAGTTGGTAGAAAACCAATTGGTAACAAATGGGTTTGGAAAGTAAAATACAAATCAACAGGAGATGTAGAAAGGTTTAAGGAAAGGTTAGTTGCTAAAGGGTATAATCAAAAAGAGGGTATTGACTATGATGAAACATTTTCTCACGTTGGTTAAAGATTGTCACTTTTGATTGCATTTTATTTTGGCTGTTTTAATAATGGGTCTGTGTTCAACTTGATATTAATAATGCATTTCTGGTTTGGTGATTTGGAAAAGAGATGTTTATATGTCTTTTTTGCCTGAGGGTTATTTTGCAAAAGATGATAAAAGGGTTGTAAATTGCGTGAAGTCTTTATATGGTTTAAAACAGGCACCAAGAAAGTGGAATGAGAAGCTTACATCTGTTTTACTTGAAAATGAGTTTACACAAAGTAAAATTGATTTTTCTTTGTTTACTAAAAGTAAGAATGGAATTGTCATTGTGTTACTTGTGTATGTTGATGATATAGTTATTACTGGTATCAATAGTGTTGACAATGATTATTTAAAAAGTTTTGAGTTCAAAAATTCTGATTAAAGATTTGGGGTAAATGAAGTATTTTTTGGGAATTGAAGTTTTGAGAAAATAATGGTGGTTTAGATCTAACTAAGAAGTATTGTCTTGGAGTTATTAACTGAGTTGTATGTTGCCTGTAAACCTTGTTGGTATACTCCAATTGAGTTCTGAGTAGTGTGTAATAAAGCCTTCTAAAAGGAAAAGTTCCTGTATTGACTATCTTGAACAGGGAATAAACAATTATCAGAAAATTGTTGGAATAACTGATGTATCTTTTTTGACTATACCAGACCTGATATAGGTATGCTGTTGTGTTCTTTAGCCAGTTGATGCATGCACCTTACAATTATCATCTAAAGCTTGCTTTTTAGAGTTTTAAGATATCTTAAAACTGCACAGGTAAAGGAATTTCCTCTTATTAAAGGAAGTGATTTAAATTTAAGGGTGTATGTGGACTCTGACTGGGCTAAGTGTAAAGTAACAAGGAAATCTGTTACTAGGTATGTTGTGTTTATGGGGGAAAGTCTTGTTTCCTGGAAAAGTAAAAAACAGTCTATGCTTTCTAAATCCTCTGCTGAGGCAGATTTAGAGCAATGAATAGTGTGACTTGTGATCGTTATTGTGGATTCTTAAAATCTTGGCTGAGCTAAAAGTGAATACATCTCTCCCAGTACCTTTACATTGTGATAATAGTTCAGCTATTCAGATTGCTGCTAATCATGTCTTTCATGAGAGGACAAAGCATTTTGAGATTGAATTGTTCTTCTTGAAAGAAAAAGTGGCAAATGGAATTGTTAAAACTGTAAAAATCAAGTCAGCTGATAATTCTGCTGATATTTTTACAAAAGGGCTTAGTGTGGTTGATCACAATAAGTATTTTTGTGATATCTGGGTTTGACCAGATTTGTACAGGATTGTTTATGGGAGGAATATTGAGGAATATTAAGCCAATCACTGTACTAGGGACTCTAATGATGAAAGTAAACAAATAGAAAACATGGGTAAGATTGTGTAAGTTATTTTTGTTCATTTGGTTTTCCTATGTTTTGTATTTGTAACTGCAGGGTTCAAATGGTGCATGTTTGAAAGTCAGTAGGGCTTAAAGACTATTGAAGGATGGCTAAAAAGTGATACTTAAGTTCCTATATTTATTATAGTTCTTATAACTGTTTTAGGGTGATCATTCAATATTTTCATCTTGTTGTTTTCATTGTTTTTCGTTTGGTTCATTCTTCTCTTCTTATGCCTGTGAGATTTGAAGTTCATAGTTAGGATTGTACTTCTTGTATCAGTTCTGAAATCAAAACAGTTAACCATTTGAAGTGTTAGATGATCGTTGTGATAAAAAAATAAAAGGGGAGGTTGGCTGGAATTCAATAAAAGGTGTATTGTTCTAGATCTTTGTTTTAAGTTTCACAGTTTTTGTTGTATCGCCTGTAGTTTTATAGGTATTTTCATGCATCGTACTCTCTACTTCCCATTTAAAGTATGAACCTTTTTCTATACCTAAAATGTATTGTCTGTTTTTTGTTTTACAATATTTCATTTCTTAATATGTTATTGAATGGGTAAAATAAGTAGATGATATTAATGGGTTAAAATATATGTAGTTGGCGATCTGTTGTTCTATGATTGTCAGCACCGGGCATGAGTGATGTTCACTTCTCGAGATTCGTTGAATCCATAAGTTCTGGTTGTCTACTTGTGATGTTTCAAGTATTTTCACTCAACCCATAAGTATACAATCAAAATGTGAAGACATACAAAGTACAAATATATCACATATTAGGTTATAGCTTTATGACACTTATGAAGCGGTCATCATCTCTTATTGAGTTTCTTAATGGTGAAATGGCAATTAAAGTGTGTAAAGCTTTTTGATAGATTTTCATTCATGCCATCATGGAAGACTATTCAGTTGGTAGAAATTGCTCTAAGTGATGATGGAAAGAACTAAATATGCTTTCTGACGTTAGAGGTTAGTGGGAGAATATTTTTAGTGTTGTTGCCTTCTAGATAGCTTGCAAAGGCCGATACAGTTTAGGGAACACATAGTTTACATATCACATGTGTGAGTAGAATATGTCACTGGTCATTAATATAAAATCTATAGTATTTCTGTATTCATTGAAAAGCTTTAAAGTTTAAACTAATCGACTCGTGATCTCTATCGGTTTTACTTAAACATTCTGAAGTTCTAATTTCAAATGACACATAATCATTAATCAGTTAATTGTAGACCATGGATTTTGCTCCATAAAGCATAGTAGTGTGTCAAATCAAACTTACCATTCAGCTTTAGTAAAATAAAACATCAATCTCATAGGACCTGTTTGGATTTGGATCCTCTAAAGCTTCTTGGCAAAGTTTTTATGGCCATCTTGATATATCACAGGCCATCAGCTATACCTGGACGAGCTCCTGATGAGGTATTTATCCCAGTCATAGATCCCATCGGTTTATATCTTCATTTTGTTGATGATCAGCTGTCAGATTGATGCTGAAAATGGGATGGCGGCGTGGTCGGCCGATAAAAAGCTCAATACCTAATGCACATTATGGTATGTTCTTCAAGTGTCTAGCATATCATATACAAACCTCCTTGAAACATTGAATAAAGTTGTCTTCTTCACAAATTAAAAATCAGTTTAGCTAATGGGATTTGATTATAGTGCTTTAGAAAGGAACAGTTATATAGTCAGTTTCTAAACGCAACACCAAACGTCTCTAAGATGTGAGGTCACTCACGAACTGCAACATGTGATTCAAAATCTAACAATTTATTTAACAAATCGATCTTGCTGATATCGTTATTCTGGTTTATGTAGGTTGAAAAAAATTGAAGATGCATTTGACTTTATCAAATTAGGCTCATAGGCTGCCCGAGGAGTTTGTGAGCAACGTCTATGATAGAGTGTATTTATTAATCATGTTATTTTACATGTATATTACTCAACTGCTACTAAACAACTACCATTCCACTAGAAGTGTATTTTCGGTGAATATTGAGCATGATCCTCATACATATCTGTAATCTTGAGCTGAGCTATTGTGCGAACCCGCCCGTCGACGCCAATGGATAGTCGATAGGTCACATAAAACAAAAGAATCTAAAATATAAGGGAAAACCGAGTCTGAGCTTCATGAACTTGAGGTACTTGCTCTATCTTATTTCATGTTTTTACAAGCAGATAATATTTTCTAGCAAGAGCTAACATTTTCTCAAACTAATTATATCACCAACTATTTTTTAGACGCACCTTTTACAATTGCATAAATGATTTTGGTTAAGCCTATTATGATCTAAGCAAAGACAGTTGGAGATGGCCGGGACTTGAAGGTGGCAAGCAAACAACCCAATAGCGTGCCTGATTTAGTCATTTGATGAATCACAATTGGTTTTGTGTGTTTGTTGTGAGTGGTTTGCCCCCCCCCCACCCCCACCCCCCCTCACCCCACAAATAGGTTAAGGAAGAACTAATAAAGTAATGTATGATACACATTTGGTTTTGACTGATAATGACTTTTTCTTTTAGCAATATTGAG
Source organism: Tanacetum coccineum (assembly GCA_026074375.1). Lineage (NCBI taxonomy): Eukaryota > Viridiplantae > Streptophyta > Magnoliopsida > Asterales > Asteraceae > Tanacetum > Tanacetum coccineum. Next base: position 15,247 of record BQNB010150753.1, read on the forward strand.
AGATTTTGATTTGTAAAATATAAGTTGGTGTGTATGTGACAAGTTGGGTTCGTTATATTATGTTACAGTCATGAGGTAACACAAAAGTAAGTAAACAGTTTCCATTTCTTGATGGCCAACTAACCTTAACATACCAACTTATTAACCCAAATTGACAAAAAAAAAGGGTAAAAGCCATAAATACTTCATGTACTCGCCTGTTTAACTCATTATACTCTACGAATTCGTAAACAACTCATTATACACTATGAAACCGTCAATAACCAGTTACCTATTTCATAATGGAGTATAATGAGTTATAAATGTGAGTACATAGGGTATTTATGGCTTTTACCCTAAAAAATAAATAAACCCTCTTTTTTTTGTATTTTTGGCAAAAAAAAAAAACCACACCCTCACCCAACTCACTAAATAAATAAACCCTCGTCCGTTTTTTATGATTTCGTCCGTTTTTTTGCGATTTCGTCCGTTTTTTTACGATTTCGTCCATTTTTACTATTTCGTCCGTTTTTTACGTTTTCGCCCGTTTTTTTACGTTTTCGTCCGTTTTTTTACGATTTCGTACGTTTTTGTCTGTTTTTTTACGATTTCGTTCTTTTTTTACGATTTCGTCCATTTTTTTACGATTTCGTCTGTTTTTTTAATGATTTCGTCCTTTTTTTACAGACGAAAACGTAAAATTACAGACGAAAACGTTAAAAACGCACGGAAATGTAAAAAAATGGACGAAAACGTAAAAAAACGGACG
>BQNB010150754.1:0-14276 GCA_026074375.1 Tanacetum coccineum
TTGGTATCGTCAAATTGTAAGCGTAATTTTCACAATTTTGAAAGTTTTTATGCCCGCATGATTAAAAAAAATCCTATTTATTGGAACAGTTCATTGATGGGAATGTATCATTTGGGTGAATGACTATCTAAGAGAGCTTGATTTACCTCTCGCAAGACGCTTTTGAGGCAACTGACGTGGTTGGATGTTGTTGCCAGATTATTACCCGTTATACTACTAGCTATTGAGATATCTTTACCCGTTGTACTAGCTACCTGAAATGCAATTATTGAAATATTATTACGCATTATATTATTTACGTAAACCTCGCGCATGTATAACTTTTAAAACTATTTGTTACACATGGTATTATAAATATAGACAATCATCAGGAAATTCGTTTTCCAGCGGGTTGTGCCCGCCCCGACCCGACGGGTGCCCATGACCCGTGTTGACCCGGCCCATTCTTAGCCTGCCCTGGCCCAAATGATAATATACTTCCCGATCCTTCTTCTTCCCCTTTTCAGTTGTTATCATCGAACAAAAAACGCACACACATGTGATCTAACCCATCTTCTCTCTCTCAAAATCCACAGTAAAACATATGAAGTTTTAGTAAATCAAGATGATGAACAACCGGTGACATGAATCTTGACCGTCGAAATAAGCGGCCGGATCTTCAATTGCATGGCGGTATGTACAAAAAAAATCAGCAGGTATTTTTTTGGCCTGTTTATTTGAATTGGAATGGGTTTGCATTTTGTATATTAGGTACGTTTAATTTTTGTGCACATATGTTATATATATTGATTTGAATAAATTAACTGCTATAAAATGGTTGTATAAAAACTCAATAATAAGCCATTTGGTTAACTTTTTTTTCTTTCAAAATTTTCAATCTGATATACGTATAACATTTTTTTTCATTAGTTGGTTTGCTTAAAAAAATTAGGCACTAAAATCCATCTTATGTTTTTGAGCTTATTAAAGATTTTGTTAGTCAATAAGATCATTTTTTTTATTGCATATGAACTTATCACTTTGAGCTTATGTGTATGTGTTAAATTACTGTAATTTATAGGTCGGATAATAGTAGACATGTGCCAAAAATATGGGGGGTTCTTACAGGTGTCAGGTGGTATATCTCAGGGTGTGTCATGTTGTTAGCGATATTAGTATGTATTGAGGAGGATGTTCTCTTCAAAGACAATGTACCTCCGTCGGTATGTGGACTGTTGAAACAGACACTTTGATGGTATCGGGGTGTTTGAATGTCAAGGGTCTTCTATTTAGAGAAGTCGATCATACAAAGGTATGCATGCACAAAGTTTCATTTTATTTCAGTGAGTTTATAATACCAATACAACTCTTTTGTTTCTTTTAATATGAAAGATAAGTTATTTAGACGCAATGATGAACACTTTGCCACTAAACTGACGCCGGTTTCAGTTTAAGTGCTGGTTTAAAAAATTATTCTTAGCTTCTTCTTCCAGACCTTATCTCCTTCATATCTACCATGCCCATCTCTTCCATTCTTCATCTCATCGCCTCACCGCCTCAAAGAATCTGGATAGATCACTCTGACTGCTTTTATTTCGAGATTGAAAGAATAATATTCGATGTAAGGGTTTCATTCGATTGCAGTGGTGCTGATGGTTATGGATTATGGCATATTTTATGGCTTTTTTTCTTTAGCGAAAACTTATTAGATGGTTTATTGATTGTTAAGTTTATTTTTAGTGGTTCTGATAGTTAATTTTTGGGTGGACTGCAAGAAACGGGATTTGGCAAGAGGTCGCTTGCTGACATGCAGGTGTGTCATAAGCTTTTAAAAGCATACAGGTATGTTTGGGATTGCTAAACGTTCTTTAATTAGTTGTCTTTATGTAAAGTTTGTGATATTATTTTGATATCGGAGAAGTCAACGAGCTGACTCACTAGAGATTATATATATGAATATAAGCGTATTGGCGTATGCCAATAAGCTTTAGTTGATAGCGCCATAAGCTCGAAAGAGTGAGCTTATTGGCTTTTCCTATATGCAAATAAGGCGGATAAATAAGCTGACTCAAACACTCCCTATTTATTATGTTCAGCAATTATTAGATACGTTAAGAAGTTGATTGTCTAGATAGACATGTACTTACTCAGCTATGAAACTTCAGTTGTAGTTTCCGAAGAAAATAAAAATAGTAATTATCTCTTTTGTGCATTTACATGTGCCCTCCTCGACAAGCACTGTAGATTTTGAGGTGGCTTTCAAGTCTTTGCGATGTTATTTTTCGTGGTCACATCCTGTTGGTATATTATTACTTTGAAGATTAGATAGTTAATAATATCAGGTTCATGTTTTCTATTTGGGTTCAATGCAAATGGTGCTTGATTTAGACAATGAATGATATCTGTCTGCAATTAACAAGCTTCTGATCTCCCCTTTCGTTGGTAAGTGCCAAAACATCTGCACATATCAAAATTCCATGATCAGATTGCCTACTAATGAAGCTTGGTAATCTTGCAGGAAAGCAATTCTGAGATGGGGATGGTGTTGTGGAAATTTCAATCGCGAGCACGAGAATTATACTTACGGGTGTCTAGAAAAGCATCGTAGAGGTTTCAAGTGGTAAAAGGATCTGAAGCAGAAAACTCAGGTTGACCCATTTGCTTATGGATGGGTAAATTTTGATTGTCATTTTATCTAAAATGGTTGAAATATATTTCTGATTATAAGCATGAGCATAAGCCTTTAAATATTGAATCCCAAACACACCTTAATTTTCCCTATGCCCTTTTATACCTTTTGATAGAGTTTTTATTGCTTTTTTTTAATATTCAATGGGAAAGGGAAGTTGAAAACCTATTGCGTCTCATATAATAAAAGGTTTTGAATTATTCTCTAAACACATTTTTCTTAATTTGTTGCATATGGGTATGCTTAAAAGACATGGTGCTAGGCGATCCGATAGACTACAATAAACTAATACGGGACAACCAATTTGCATATACTTGAAGTTCTCTTTGGATTCAAGAGAAGTGTTGGCTTCGACGAATATAAACGAAGGCAAGTCACATCTTTTTGTTTGTTTATTAGTTCTCATAGCTCAAATGCTTCTTTTAAGTTTCGCTATACTCATGGAAAGAAATTTAATAATTGTTATGTTAAGTTTCAGGTTATTGTTGCAGCAGTTGTAGATGAAAGCATCAAAAGATGAGCAAAATGGACAAGTTGGATACAAATCATTACTACATTTCGGATTGCACTGATATGTCGCACAAAAACTAGCAGGTACTCATTTTTACAACGCTTTTGCAAAAGTAATCCATATTTTTTATTTCGTACTGTTAGCTTGATCAAATATGCTTTTGTGACATGCACACGCCTAATGCACTTCCGTGTAATTGTTAACCTGAGGGAACTTTTGGAACTAAAACAACAACAAAAAATGGCATTGAGATTTTTGTTCAGGTGGACATTTTTATACTGATGTGTCTTAATTAGTATAGTAACTTTCGTAGAAGACTAGAGTCGTTTCACTTTTCTTTATAACTTAATTTCAATAGCATTTGAGAGATCAGTCCTCTGTCATTTGATCAAGAGCTAGATTACGTTTACAATATTCTGTATCAAAAATAACATGTGATAAGTTCGTTAGTTAGTGCTTCATTCGATCATGTTAATTGTTTTTTTATAGTTTTTGAAATTTCACCAATCTTAATATTTGACTTTTACTTTGTCTGAATTCTCGGTCTTTTTTACAGACTTGACAACAAAAAATATTGATGGTCCAGCTATAGTTTTTACGGTTAAACCAACCACCAAACAAACTACGGAAATTACCGTTAAGTAGGTATTCCTATCTCTGTACGAGTTTATTATTATTACCTTCTCCTTCTTAATGCTTATGCTGTAATAGATTATGAGATGAACCTTTTCCCATTGGCTTAGAGAAAATTTATTATATGACCAATTCTGACACAAGTTAGGGGCTATTTGATAATACTGTATTGTCTCTCGCTCATTGTAAGATCTATATGTGCACTTTGACTACTTGAAGATAAAGGACCGAGGTTGCGAAAATTCAAACCTCTCGCTTTTTAAATATGAGACTATATAAAGGGTCCTTTAGTCACACTATATGTGGAGTAATAAGTAGATCAACAAATTGCAACAATGGGTTGGATAGAGTATCATAAGCGCGTAATAGTTATGTTGGTGTTACAGTTCACATATGCAGGAGTATCATTATTAGCTAAAGTTTTTTTCTTGGAAGGAATGAGCCCTTGCATTTTTGTTGTTTATAGACACGCTTTAGGAACATTGTTAATTGCCCCTATCGCTTACTTCTTAAGATTGATATTTATGCATTTAAATCATCTAAAATGAATTAGTAAGTTTACGGCTTGACCTTCGTTATGTGTTGTAGGATTAAAACATCAAGGTGTTCTATGAGATGGAAGAGCTTTTCGTTGATCTTCATTGCTTCCCTTATTGGGTAAATTAGTTTTTTACATTGTAAATATATCTTTCGCTTCCCTTTATATCTAAAGATATCGTAACCAGTTTTTCTTACATATTTTGAATTACTTGCAAGGTAACAGGCAACCAAATGATTCAATATGAAGGCATATATATGGCCTCATCACCAGCAACAAGTGCTTTATCTGCATCAATTATTGGGTACTGATCAAGCTTTGACCTTCACCAGCATGTTATTTTCTTAGTTGTTATACCAAATATCTTAATTCAATGTCCGTGGTTATTTAAGGAAAGGAAAATGTTGCCAAATAGTAACGAAGTTTGATGACCGTTCCAATTAAGTCACTTAAACTTTAAACTAATCACAAAAACCATCCAAGTTTCAATATTGTTCCATTATTGTGTTTGAGTGACTAAAACTCTTTACATGATTTTGGCCTATAGAAAAAACTCTTTACATGCTCATTGTCTCCATCGCAAAGAAGCAGATATTGATACAAGCATTTTTTGTGTGCATGTGAATTTATAGTAGTAAGTTTTTTTTTTCCGACAAAAAATGGACATAGTTAATTATGCATTTATGCTGCTGCTATCCACACGAATCGTTGTAGCTTTTATAGCCCATGAAGAAATGGGTTGATGGAAGATCTGATGGGCTTATGAAATGGGTGGTTTGAATCAATAAATAATCCAACTACTTTTTGTAGTCATTGAGACATTGAGTTAACGAGTTGGAATACCCGCGCTCCGCTGCGGGATGTTTATTTACAGAAGTACTCAAATACATATTTCATATACTATGTGGTCAAACTGTCTCTGTATCCGTGAATTAGTAGCGCTTGATATATATTTATAAAATCAAAAAATGAAGGAAACTTTGTAATTCCTTAAAAGGCCAAAATCATGAAATAGTTAACAACTTTCAATTTTGTTCCAATTTAGTCACTGCAACTTTCTTTTGATTATAAAATAATAATCAAGTTTGAAAAATGTTTCGTTTTAGTCACTCAAAGTTTTGATAGTGTTCTATTAATATATAATTGTTATGTTTGAGTGACTAAAACGGAACACTTTTCAAACTTGATTATTATTTTATGGCATATAACTCTTTTTACCTGTGCATAAGTTGGTTGTATATTAAGTTGGTCGGGGTTAGTGAAATGCATGGGGTGGGTATTTATTGTTAAGATACAACCAAATAATGCACATATAAATACCTTAAAGATAATTTTTTTGAACAATTACACAATAATGGAACAGTATTGAAACTTGGATGGTTTTTGTGATTAGTTTAAAGTTTGAGTGACTTAATTGGAACAGTCATCAAACTTCGTTACTATTTGGCAACATTTTCCCTATTTTATAATATCCTGTTACACTATATTTCTACGTATATCCTTTTACACACATAATAAGATTTTATAGTTTTTCTTTACTAATTATTTTCCGCATCTAAACCGTTAGTTCTAACAATTGATATAGTAAACTTTTAAAATCAATATAATTTTGGATACGAATCTTACTTACTAGCCAGTAAAATATTTGAATCTTGTGAAATTTTCGTGAAACAAAAAATTATGGCTTGCTATTTTTAACCTTATTATGCTACACAATAGCAGTTTAAAAACAATCTTTTCATAAATAGTAAAAAAAATTGTTTTTAAATTGCGGGAAAACTCTAACCGCTCCCTTAAAATAACCGTTTCATAAACCACCATTTAAAACCAACCAATCCCAGCCCTCCACGTGTCTCATCTCATTCATCAAACCAACATATATAGATCTTCGTTTCATTTCCAGTAACAGTTTCAATTCAATCAACACCTTTCCGAAAAACGTCATGGATGCACACAGCGGTAACGCAACAGAAACATCGAAGTTGTCAACGAATTGCAGGATTCAAGTCTCGAATACGAAGAAGCCCTTTGTCTTTTATCTCAATCTCGCTAAGGTTCGGGTTTCTGATTTGTTATCGCGTTTCATTTTATTCTTGTTTTTACGTTCATCATCACGTTTTATTTTTCATGGTTTTGTATAGTTTTAGTTGTTGTGTATATGGTTTATTCTGTAGAGGTTTTATACTGATATTGATCTGCGTGTTTACATTAGTTTGTTTCTTATCTTTATATGCTTATTTTGGTGTATTTAATCAACAATTGTTTGTAGTTTCTTTTCATTTTTTGTTCGTTGTATTCGACCCTTACTTCTTATGGGAAATTTTATTATTTGTTATTGAATCTACAGTATCGATATTAAAGTTTGTGTAAGTTCAGGTTTGTGCGGTTCTTAATAGCATTTTGATTATGCTTTTATGCGTGAAATGTTTCTAGGTTTGGTCGGATCATTTTAGGATGTTAAGTTGATTTCTTGTTTCTGATCGTTGTATCTCATAAAGATTAGTTGTTGATTTGCTCTATAAATATATTCTAGGTAGATCTGAAAGTTTATTGATGTTGTTGTAGTGTTTCTGATTGTTAGTCAGTTAGGCACTAGGATGTGCAATAGGAGCAATGTCGTAATTTTGTGGAGAAACTGTTGCTTGTTAAACATAGAAACATGATAACTCAATCTTTTGAGATTTGTTTGGTGGAATTCGTTCCTTAACTGAAATAATTTGTTAATGGTGGCAGAAGTACATCAACCGTCACAACAGTGTTGAGCTTACAGCCTTGGGAATGGGTAAGACTTTAACTATAGATCTCTGCGTTTTTTTGGCCAGCTATTGTCAAAACATATAACGTACACTCAGAAACGTGCTTAAAAATTAATATTGATGTTTGTTACATGCAGCCATACCAACAGTTGTTATGATATCTGAGATTCTGAGGGGAAACGGACTGGCAACTCAAAAACGTAAGGATTTCATTTAGATGATTTATGAGTTCATATCGTACATTTGGTTTGAATTTTTGTTATGTGACAAAACAGTGATCTCCATATCAACCATTAAAACCAAGGATGGATCCACTGGCAAATTGATTCAAAAGGCCAAGGTTATCTTTCTTTCCTCTAATTCACTTGCTCACAGTTGCTACTAATTGAATTTTTTTGTAGTGTGTTATCTTACTTCATTACTCTTGATCGCAGATTGAGATTGTGATGGTAAAGAATGAGCAACCCGACAAACCAAAGGCTCATGCGGTGACACTGAAGACAGGTGTTACCCTAAAGGTTAGTATTTACGTCTTTTAATTGTATATCACAAAATAGTCTTTCTGATGTTTCTAATGGTAAAGTTGTTTCTGTTAAAGACTAAAGTCAAGTTAGGAAAGGCAAAGAAGAAGACTGATGGAGCAGTCCCTGATATCGCTTCTTGCAAATTGCAGGTTGGTTTTTAATAAAAATTGTCAATTTTGATCAAAACGTGATGTTTTGTGGTTTCGTTGCTTGTATCTCACTTGGTCTAACATTCAGGATGAAACTGTTGTTGGTGTGGTTCTGAAAATGTTAGTAGCAGGCTTAGTGTCAGGAATGCAGATAAGGTTGGGTTAATGGTTTTGCCTTCTGCTGGTTCTGCATTCCCGTTTTGACTAAAATGTTGTAATTAACGTAACTTTTCCTTTTATTTGACTTTCAGAGGGAATCTGCAGCTGCAGCAAAAGTTCATGCTGATAAATAGGACTGGAAGTGTCTATAGTGGCAACGTATTCGTAAAAGTGTTGTTGTATGATATTAGTAAATACATTGCGCAGATCACAGAATTAGCATTGTAATGTGAATATTACTTCTGTTCATCTCTCTATTACCCATATTCTTGTGGTAGAAAGCTTGATACAAATGCAAAGACAAGATTTGTTCCACTTTCTTCACGCTAACTTCCCTTTTCTCAGTTATCAGTACACTAGCCCACTAACTAAATTAATCTCGAGCAAGCTGTGTAAAGACTATTCATCCTGATTCCATTTCTTGCCAGACCCTTCGGCTGTATCATCAGATCTTCTTGAGTAACTGCAAAATGAGAAAAGTCTATGACTGGTAGATCTAAACCGTTAAGTTAATGGCGTTAACTAAGTCTTATTAAACATTTCCAAAGCAACGTCCAAACGCCTCTATTCAAATTATTGTTCTAAGTATTAGCTTTTCTAACCGTATTTACAAGAATGAGCTCGGTTTTTTTTCTTGAAAGTCTTTCCATTTTAACCGTTGTAGAGTCTGCTAGCCTTCTTGCAAGAACTGTTTCTTTGCAAACTCCCACCAAGTATGGTGGTTTGGAAAACCATCAACTCAGTTTAATTGAGGTGTTTGTTACTAACCATATTAAAAATAATTAATGAAAAGACAACACATGATATTCCTTAAATGTATTTAGGCTGATTCTAGAGTCGCTAAAAAGTTGATCCCGTTGACACGTTAAAAAAGCGTATCTTACATCAACTTACTGCCCCACGCATTGAGAAAATTGCCGACATCAATCTCGAATATTTACGGCCTCCGCCTTTGTTAATCCTATAAATTATTACCTCTTGTTTCCCATCTTTATCATAATTTCAACTCTTTCAATTCCAAGCACCATAAGAGCTCTTCAATTTGCAGCGATACCCAGTCTGAAGAATCAGATGATGATAACATCACTGTGGATCCAGGATGGGATGACTTTTGCCTGACATCAGCAAAACTACCTAGGATGGAAGCCCACAGACTTGGAAAGAAAACTAGGTACTGTCGCATCTAGAAGCAAAGACGTAAGCAATGATGTATATGTAAATTATTGAGTGCAAGTTTGTCAAAGATCCTCTAGAAGCTGCCCCAGTGTTTCCCAGCTTTTTCTATTGTGCCTGATTAAAGGCGCATTATTTCAATAATAGAGGACCCTACCACTATCTCCAATTATAGGAGTTAGGTCTAATAGTATTTCTATAATGGCTATATAAGCCTCAGTTGTATCATATTGAGAGGCATCGAATCCAAAATAATCATCAAATATAAGTGTGTTTTTAAGGTATTTCGCTGTTTTAAATTAAGTTTTAGTCTTTGAACTTATAATATTTTTTCTAGGATAACGCCATTGGTATCAGAGCTTATAATCAAAGCTCTATAGAAGGCTAATAACTTAATATTTGAGGTTAGTCCTGAAGATGAGGAGGTATACCCTTTTAAACCTCTATTTTTACTAATCTTCGTTATTGCCATAAGTAAAATTTCAGAGTTCATTTTTTAAAACTAAATTTATGATATAAATTCTCAAAAGCTTATCCCAAAACAAAAGTCAAAGTACGATTTTAAAGGCAAGGAAGCCGTGGTTTTCGGAAACGTGAGTTAGGGAGAAGGCCTATAAAGGATTTTTACAAATGAATTTGTTAAAATAATGAGTGAAAGATTTGAAAGGGCAATACAAGATTGGTATGATCGATCGCGGACGGCTAACCTTGAATATCTTGATTTATCTGGTATTTCAAAAATTAAGCTTTCTGATTTAAGTCATAATTCGTCTGTTATTTATGATAGATTATTGTTATCTTCAAAAGTTAGTATAAAACATTTTAACGATATCAAAAATCAGAATATAGTTTTAAAGGAAACATTAGATGAGTATAATATTTTAATTAAGAAAAACCAAAAAGATTTTAGTAAAAGCCTTCAGCAAATTTCATCTGAGTTACAAGATTCAAAACCTTTAACAAGAAAAGAAGTTCTTGAATTGGTTGAAGAAATTTCCCAACAACCAAAGAAGGTAGAAGAAGAAGCTTTAAAACTCACTGCAGAACTAGAAAGAAAGGTGAAGAGAATTGAAGAACAAGTGCACAGAATAGAGCACTTGGTAAAAGAAGTCCAGAAGTTCCTAACTACATGAGTTTGGTAATTGTGAAAGCAAATCCAGACTACGTAGAGGCAAAACAGGCGACTGAAGAAATTGAAACACCTTCAATTGGGTTCGCAGCACCATCTGAGTTCAAGGAAGGAACTATTAAAACACTAGGAGCAGTAATAAAACAAAATAATACTATTTTGTATTTACTGGTCAAACAAGGAGAAGAAGTTAGATCAATTAGAGAAGAACTAATTGAAGTTAAAGAAAGGCTCAAAGAACTTGAGAAGCAAGAGGCAACACCTCAAGAATTTGGAGAAGCAATTGCTGATTTAACCAAAAGATTGGAAAAGGTTGGTATATCAGACAAAACTCTCCCAAAAAGCAGGCAGGGTCCAATTTACGTAAATCAAGACCCAAGCAAGATCTTTGCAACCCAATTTAGCAAAGAAAGAAAATGAGCCAAAGAAGGGTTCCGACACTTTTCAGTGTCAGGGAAGGAACAGATGACCTCCCAACACAAGATGACCAAGTTCGAGACTATCAGTGGACTCAAAGAAGAAGATTTGAGTTACAAAGAGGTTTCCGAAGATTAAGAGGACAAAGTTATAATAACACTTTGGAATCATTAGTCAACCCGGAACAACAGTTAGCCATCTCAGGAAGAAGACGCGCGTAATTAGCACCAGCAGAAGTATTGTACTCCTACAACAGACAAACAGCAAGGCATAGGGTTTATGAGCACTACTCAGAACAAAGGATCAATTGTGAAGAAGGAGACCAAATTGATCTACGGCTATGTAATGATCAAAGCTATCAAGCCCTAAGAAGAGAAGGATTGCAACACATCCATATCGGTCTTGCTATGATTCGACTCCATACGCTACACAGAATCGGAGCAGGAACAAATGCTCTAATTGTCCTACAGGATACAAGATGGTCAAATACCACAAGAATCATTAGTACTATGGAGGTAGATCTGGCACAAGGAACGCAGTTGGTATACATGGTTCCAGACATGATGATGAGCATCAACGACTTTCATAACCATTTAAGGGTGTCAATACAAACCCATGGTTACGAAGCCTGGCAAGGAGGAGAAAGTAATCTCCTAGTAACACTTTCATTGATAGGAAGACTTTCAAATACGAGCTATGTGGGATTCAATTACAACATAGAAAATGTTGTAGATCATCTCTCTACAAGAGGAATTTCTGCAATCCCAGGAGAAAGAAGAACAATGGAGGAACTAGAGGGACAAAGTTGGCATCTGAGACCAGTAGAAAATGTAACAGCAAGATTACCAACAGGAGTAGCAGTCCATCAAAGGATTAATAGATCCACGAGTTTGAGGTTCGAAAGATATAGAAATCAGCTCCAGCAAGAGCATCAGTGGATCAAAGGGATCAAGAAGTTATGGGAGATGAGGAGGAAATACTTACAGCAGCTGTTGCATCGGTGGAAAGAAAAATACCACATCAAAAAAGTGAAAGGTGTGCTTGTGAAGAATGCCTACATAACAGAGAGCATATTGCATATGATGTATGCTTCTGTAAAGACTGCTTATTAGAAGAAGAGGATCTAAAGTATGAACCACTAAATGTTCAGAAAAGATCAAACAAACCCAGGAACAAAAAGAAGCAGAAGTGGTCTACCCTAGGAGAACCTAGTGGAAAATGGGATTACTATGTAAGGTATGACGTCATACAACCAATCGAAGAAGTTGCAGCAACAGGTTGGGGAGATGAGTTCAAAAGCGAAGATGAAGATCAAACAACAAAATTCACGGTTTGTGAGTATAATACAACAGATTCATCAGAGTCTGAATGGGAAAACCCATTCGCAACAAAGCGTGGTGGAAAAGGCCAAGAAGAAAGTTGCTTTCACTTAAATGAAGATGAAGAACTTCCATATCCTAAATTCAAGAGGGAAGTTAAAGCAATTCTGGCAAATGAAGTAGCATACCCTGTTGATGAGGCATCATCTAGTGGGATATACAATCCCCCAAAAGACTCAATGATGGGACCACCGGTATACCCTCCTTCAACAGGAAACTACCAACAAAATGATGGGTCCCAATTTCAGCCAAGAAGCAGTAAGGGATTCAAAGGAGATTATGGTAATTACTATAATCAGCAGTGGAGCTTGCCACCAGCATATATAGGAACAGGAGCACTCCTGGTATTACCAGAAGACCCAGGATTATGGGACGACACCATCTCAAGATGGGAGACGATAACGATAAATGTGTTGAATAGTCAATCATGGTCGGATAACAAATCCAAGCTCCTGTATATTGAAAATTTGCTGGGAGAACAAGAAAAGCTTATGTGGCAGCAGTGGCGAACGACATACCCAGAAGTATATGAAACCCTAGTAGGAATGGCTGATGATCCACAGAATATAACGTCTCATGTGAGAACAGTTATAATGATGGAAGATCCATACAGAGGATCAACAGAAAGGCAGGATATTGCTCAAAGAGACTTGGACAGGTTAACCTGTGAAGACACGAAAGACTTATGGCGATTCATGCATGAATTCAGAATCCTGGCTATAAATTCTGGAAAATTGTATTTTCCTTCAACAACGGAAAAATACTTTTCAAAATTACCTCCTATACTCTCACAAAGAGTCCAGGAAGCATTCAAAAGAAAATACCCAGGATTAGTAGCAGGGGTACTCCCAGCCATAAAGTTTACACACACCTTTGTCTCAGAAATGTGTAAAGAAGCTGCCCTAAGCAAGGAACTAAGGGATTTATCCTTTTGTTCAGCAGTTCCTATCCCAGGTTATTATAAAAATAACAAAAAAAGATATGGGATAAGAAAGGCAAGGACATATAAAGGAAAACCCCATGGATCCCATGTCAAGATGTTCAAAAACAAATACAAAGATGACAGAGGAAAGGTCAGAAAATGCAAATGTTTCGTATGTGGAAAGGAAGGACATTTTGCCAGAGATTGCAAAAGCAAGAGTGGAAATATTGCTAGATCAGCGGTGTATCAAGATCTTGATATACCAAAAGAATGGGATATAGTCTCTGCTGATTTTAGTGATAAAAGCAGTGTTTATAGTATCTCTGAAGGAGAAGGTGAGTTCCAGGCAGGAGTGGCATTTGGAAAAGAAGAGTTTATGTTCATGGTGTATGAAGAAGAATATGAAGAAGAAAGTGATGGGGAAGAGGTAGCCTTTATGGTAAGACCTAATTTTGATACACCAACAGTCACATATTTCCCAGGAAACAATGAAGCAATTGAAGAACTCAGGAGATCAGCAGGGAGTTGGAGGCCACACAAAGAATTACCAGAAAAAAGTAAAAATTGTACACATGATTGGAAAGAAAATCCAGTCACATGGTACAATGTATGCTATTTTTGTGGAATAGCAACTACTGAAAGATCAAGGTTACATTGTCCTACATGCTGCCTAACGGCCTGTGCAAATTGTGCAAATTATTACCTCAAAATAAAGATGGTAATAAAAAAGATGGAACCAGAAGTAAAAAGCACACAGTCAACAGGAACATCAGGGGATGGTACTCTCATGGGAATGTTAAAGACTAAAGATGAAGAAATTAAGCAAATGATAAAGGATCAAGCAAAAGAATATTAAGAAAATATTCAAAAGGAGAAAGTATGGGAACAGGAATTAGCAGAAGAAAGAAGAAAAGTTAAGGAACTTCAGGAGCTGAGAAATGACCAAGAAAAGAGAATCAGTTGGATACATGAAGAAAATATCAGATTAAAGCAGCAGCAGAATTGGGAGAAAGAACAACTGATAAAGGAATTGGAGCAAAAGATGGAGGAAGTCAGAAAAAATGAAAGGGAAGCTCTAGAGGAAAAGGTGTCCCAGTTGGAAAAGAAAATAAGAAAATACAAAGAAGAGCAATTTGAAAGAGAATTCCCACCTTTGGGAAAAAGTTCAAGCATGTTAATAGCATTGGAAGAACTGGTTGTGGAACCTCAAATAAAAGAGCAAGTAGCTAACGTGGTTCTAGAAATAGAAATCATAAGGAACACAGCTACCAATGAAAACCCAGAACAGCCAAAGGCAAGAAAAGTGGTTAATCAACTA
>BQNB010150758.1:2697-15993 GCA_026074375.1 Tanacetum coccineum
GACGACAACAAAAATACTTTCATTGTGTTTAAAAATTGATAATATGATAAACTTCTCTCATATTCTTGGATTTGTCATAGGAATAGAATTTATACAGCCACTTTGATCCAACGGATCAATGATCCAATTTTAGGTTGTACAAAACCTTTGCAACTCCCTGACTCCCTCCAGGGTTTTTCATCATTGCTAATTGCTTTAATAGAATTGCCTTTAACAAAAAAACATTTAAGTACTAGAGCAAGAACATAATCTGTATACTTCGAATTACCGGTCGAATTAGTCCCTAATTATAATAGAAAAACCCTTGTGACTTGGAAAAGATGATATTTATTTTTGAATTAGTAAAGCAAGGCTGTCAAACTCGCGAGTTTACACGTAAGATCGTACGATCTTACGTGTCCACCTGATAAAATCGTGTAGGATCGGTGTAGGATCGCATCAGAGGTAGGATCGCAAGTAGGATCGTAAACTCGCGCGTAAGATCGTAGGATCGCGTGTCGATACGAGTTTACCAAATTACCAAGTTACTAACTTATTGACTTACATACTTACTAGCCCATTACTTTTTTTAGGCCCAAAAAAGAACAATATGAGTCCGCTCATCTCAGTAACAAGTATTGACGTTTCATTCCTAGATTTTCTAATCAATAAACCTAATTATCTACTTTTCCCAAATTGAAATTACATGAAACAAATTAGGGTTCTTCTTCTCATGTTCTAGTTACCTTAAGCAAAAAATTTCTTACAGGTAATTGTTGTTTTTTCTTTTACCTTTTCATAGTTTTAACTATTAACCTTTAAGTTTTAATTCAGATAGCTTAATTGTAGTGATACTAGTGAAGTACTTTGTTTTGAGACGTTTATTACGCATGTTATGTAATTTTATTCCGCTAAATCGTGAATGTGACGATTGAAACTTGACTTTTTTGTGTTTTACTTTTACTTTGGTATTTTAAATTTGAACTTTGACATTTTCAAGAGGATATTATATAAATTTATATTTGATGATGAGTAGAAATAAAAATAGTTTGACTCGTTTATCCGTTGCTTACAGAACATGATAAATTGGTAGGATCTTACGATCTCGATCCGATCTTACGATCTCGATCTTGCAAAGACAAAAACGATCCCAGGTGGGATCGCGATCTTGACAGCCTTGGTTTGTATAAAGTACTTATATCTTATATTAATGCTATATTTTCGAATGGTATCTTTAGCTAAAACAAGGAGAATCAAAATTGAGAGAATGACCATTTATTGCAACAGTATTAGTTGCAACATTTACTTACTGAATTTACTTGCGATCTGTTGGTCTTCACAATGTTACATGGAAACCAGAAGGGTTATTTTCTTTAGGTTTAATTAATTTATGCATGGTAATGACTGTCTCTTCGTTTCCTTATAGTATGTTTAAATAGCAATGGTAGATGTCAGAAACTTGTTGGGTGCAAACCCAATCCCACATCGGTGTAGAATAAATAAACTAAAGATAGGTTTTACACTTATAAATACCTTTCTCATTGCAATTGTAAACTAGGATCTAGGTGTGTGTGTTTGTACCCCGTGCAGTTTAGCACGGGGCGTGCAGTTTAGCACGGGTCGTGTCAGTTTTGTGAAACGATACGTTGCCAGTTTGAACACGATCTGTGCATTTAAACAAGATCATTCAGTTTGTAGCACGAGCCTAGCCGTTTAGTCTTCTATAGCTTAAAAATACCTCTCAGGTTTTTATCCGTGGTACCCCTACGACTATCAAAGTACGTGATGCCACGTATAATCTTCGTGTTGAGTATATGTCCACATTAATTTCGTAAGCTGTTTGATCTTTGTTTTTCTAGCTGTGGAGTGTGCAGGAGCTATAATACCAGTACATATTTCTGTAACATAGGTTGTGCAGTGTCATATACCCTAACAAAAGTGTATCAAGAGCCAGACTTACATAAACAAAGGCAGAAGACTGTTAAGGAAAAGATCGAGACGGAATGGAAGGTTA
Organism: Tanacetum coccineum; assembly: GCA_026074375.1. NCBI lineage: Eukaryota > Viridiplantae > Streptophyta > Magnoliopsida > Asterales > Asteraceae > Tanacetum > Tanacetum coccineum. The sequence continues at coordinate 4,691 of BQNB010150758.1, forward strand.
TAATTTCGGTTTATCTGTAATATGTAGATCGAAAATCCTATTTACTATCAAATCGAAGCTTTAGAGCTTTAGGCAAAAGCCAAACTCTACAGGTATGAATTTTTTGTTTGTCATTATCTAGTCGTTAGCCCTATAGTTGTTCAACACTGATTACATAAAGCAAGACATATCGAGTATAATTCGTCTTGTAAACTACTATAGCTATACTTCAAATGGATTCAGAGATTTGATTCTTTGTTGAAGATATCCGTCGGAAGACATCCAAAGAATATACGAATTATTTATTAAGTGCAGATGACAGATACAGGGTAGAGGGTACGACATAGGGCAAGAAGCAGAACAAAAACAAGTCAAAATCATAAAAGATAGGAGAGATAAGGTTAGAGGAGTAGCATTGTTTTAAGGGAAATGGTATTCGCCCGGATTTTAATGCGATGTTAGGTATCTGATACCTTATATTCGCAGAAGTCTCCTATCTCCTGGCTTTGTGGTGCAGCGTTGTTTCTGTTAGTTCGGTATCACGATACCGAAAGGTTATAGCATTAGCAATGATTAGAATAGGAAAGGTGGATCAAAGTTTACAGATAAATACTTTATGACATAAGCAGTGAAGTAGATCACCTCGCAAGTAGGAGATTAATGAGTTTGTGAAGGACAGAATATAGTGCCCGATGAGTTGTGGCGTATGGTGGCGACAACCCCAATTATCCTAGATTCAACGATAGCTCAGTTATAGCGATCTCCTGCCGTTCAGATAGATTGGGACGCGGTGGTCAGCGGACTACTAGAAGACATGTGTGATCATAGTTAATAGGTTGAGAAGTGATAGTGCCTAATGTATTACTGGGTTTGAGGGTCGGATTATTGAGGTTTCTGCAGAACGATAAGTCCTCCACATCGGAAGAAGTACGTTAAACTAAAGATAGGTTTCACACTATAAATACCCTCTCATTGTAATCTGAGTTATAAACTAGGATCTTGGGGAGATGGGTGTGAGTTTGTACCCCGTGCAGTGTTAGCACGGGTCTACCAGTTAAGGCACTGGGAGCTTGCAGTTTGACCAATCATGCATGTTTAGGGCACGATCGATCATGCAGTTTGGCACGAGCCTGGGCAGTTTAGCTCAGAGCTTAATAATATCTCTCTGGTTTGATCCTGTGGACTGCCACGACTATCATAGTCGTGGATACCTTATATTCCGCATTTACTTTCCGTAAGCCTTGTTTGTATTCTTTGTTTGTTCGAGCGGTGTGTGCAGGAGCTATATACCGTACAGAGGTGTGTGCAGGTGTCATATACCCTAACAAAACTAAGGTGTATCTTAACTAAAATACTAGACAGCCATTGAATCTTTGTATTAAACAATCATGGCTGATACTACTCCAAAGGAACCCAAAATATCTCTAAAAGTGATGGTCCACAAAGCAAAAAATAGAGCGATATATGCTGTAGTTGACAGTAGTTTTGTTGATATTCTTTTCAGCTTCATGACATTGCCTTTGGGTACGATTGTCAAAATTTTGGGGAAATGTACAGATCAAAAGGTTCAGGCGCTTGGGAGCTTGAAAAACTTGTACCAAAGTCTAACGGATCTTCCTGCCAATTACCTGGTAACTGCTGAAAGTAAACATATGCTGCTTAATCCCAGAAGTTCATCATACGATATCAGCAAAAAGCTTAAAATTAAGGTTGATGACACAGATCCTCCAAAGTTCTTTGTTAATCTTGCCTGCATTAAACATCATGGTGCATATTTTAGCCCATGTAACCTTGCAAGATGCAGTTACTGTGGGAACTTGATGACCCGGGAATTTAAAAATGAGGATCCAATCACTGATACCAGAGGTGGTGGTGGTGTGTTTGTTTCAGATGTGACAACTTTTATAATTACGAAAGATCTTCGTGTGTTTCCAAATGCTACAGGTGTTAGCATTCAATTGCTTTGTGATTTTGGAATCAGCGATGCTAGTCAATTAGACGAGAGGAACCTAGATGTTGGTCTTGAACAGGTAATTTGACATACTTTTTTTCTTTATGGATTTAATGTTTGATGTATACTTTCTTGGCTTCTTGCTACATTGTATAAATCTATTCTATATCTGGTTGAACTTTTTTTCAGATTTTTATGTATTTTAAAGGGGCTCTATTACTCAAGTACCCATACTTTCTTGGTGTTTCCTAATACAAACCTTACCCAAGAGTATTTCAATCAACGACAAGGAACTTCGATTCAGCATGTAATCAATAAAGAGATTGCTACAACTTCAAAGAGACCATAAAATAGAATAAACTAAAACAACGTACAAGGAATGTCGTTTATCTAGTGGAGGTGGTTTATCAAACATAGTCATGATTGTTAAAAAAGTCACTATTGGTTTCTAACCTTATTGATGATTTATACTTTTGTATAATCAAACAAAAACTATGCACAAATTGATATATCTAGATCTATATTTCAGAACTGAAATGTGTTTTTTGCTTGTTAATTTGATAGATGAAAAGTTGAGTTATCTTTATTATTATTATATTATATATTACAAAGGGCAGACCTCCCGACATAAAATTTAATGCAACCGGCCCTTTTTGACCCCAAATTTAATGCACCTTCTTTTTTTTTTTTTTCTTTACATTGACTTTTTTTTTTACCTTTTTTTTAACCTTTTTTTTTCTCAAAAAATTTTTAAAATAAAACTTTACTTTTTTTTTCTCGGAATACCCTCTCGCGCTGTTTGAGTCATCGGTCTGTTTTTTTATGAATAAAACTTTAAGTTTTTTCTCATACCTCGCGCTCCGCTAATCGTCCCGTTCTTTTTTTTTCCTAAAAAAATTTTAAAATAAAACTTTCCCTTTTTTTTTCCCTCGAAATACCTTCTCGCACTGTCGGAGCCATCGGTCTGTTTTTTTATGAATATTTTTTTGTTAACAGTTAGTTTTTTTTTTACCATTTTTTTTGCCTTTTTTTCCCTCAAAAAGTTTTTACAAGTAAACTTTTTTTTCTCAAAAAAATTTTAAGATAAAATTTTCCTTTTTTTTAAGGGTGACCGGGGGGTGCATTTAATATGCCGGCTAACCCTTACCCGGTACGATCGTTTTTTTTTTTTAGAAAAAAAAAAAAAATGTTCTTCTTTTTTTAAATACTCTCTCGCACTTTTTTAGTCATCGGTATGTTTTTTTTATGAATGTCCGAACATTTTTAATGCGCCTTTTTTTTTCTTTTTTCTTTACATTGACTTTTTTTTTTTACCTTTTTTTTTCTCAAAAAATTTTTAAAATAAAACTTTACTTTTTTTCTCTCACGGTATACCCTCCGCGTGTTTGAGTATTCAGGTTGTTTTTTTGGATAAAACTTTAAGGTTCATAATCCTCTGCGCTCCGCTAATCGTCCCGTTCTTTTTTTTCCTAAAAAAAATTTTAAGATAAAATTTTCCTTTTTTTTACCGGGTTGACCGGGGTGCATTTAATATGCCGGCTCAACCCTACCCGGTCCGATCGGTTTTTTTTTTTTTTTTTTTAGAAAAAAAAAATTTTCTTCTTTTTTTAAATACTCTCTCGCAGTTTTTTAGTCATCGGTCTGTTTTTTTTATGAATGTTTTTAAATACTCTCTCGCACTTTTTTAGTAATCGGGATGTTTTTTTTATGAATGTCCGAACATTTAAAACATGCATAAATGGCCTTTTGCATTTAGTTGTCCATTAAATGCCACGGGTTGAACGGGGTGCATTTAATACGCGGGTCAAAACCTACACGGTTGGCCGATTCGTGTTTTTTTTTTTTAGAAAAAAAAATTGTTTTGTTTTTTAAATACTCTCTCGCACTTTTTTGATGAATGGTCTGCTTTTTTTTTTATGAAATAACAATAGAACGAAACACGCGCTTCAGGTGACATTAAGTTGCATTAAATGCACGGATTTACCGCGACCCTGGTCCAATCGTTTTAAAAAAAAAATTAATGTTTTTTTGCTTCTTTTCAAAATTTCACTCGGCATTTTTCTAGTTATCTGATTGTGTGTCAACCGACCGGTCGGCCCGACCGTTCATTTTTTTTTTACGATTAGCCCTTCAATATTTACGAAATACCCCTCGCTCATGTGTTAAATTACGAAAACTACCTCATTTTAATTTTTTTTTTTTAATTTACCCCTTTCCCAACTGCGGTCGACCGTTAGTTTTTTTTTAGAATGCACCAAAACAGTTGCTTGAAATCGGTCGTTATTTAACGACATTAAATTTTTTTTTTTTTACAAAATATACTTCTAAACACGTCCAACCAAAAAACACCGGCTTTTGTTCGCCAAACAATCCACGCAGCAAAGCGCGGGTGAAACCTAAACTTGTTCCTAGATAACGTTTGTAGACAACAATAGACCATTTGTCAACATAAAGTCAAAGTCATTAGTATTTTTAAGTCTACCAAATGTGACTCATGGTATTGTTTTCAAATTTGGTATTCTCTAGTGTTTGTAGGGACAGAAATAAAATTTTCATAACATTTCCTGAAGGAAAAATATCCGGAGTTGGGTTAGAAAATACAAAATCAGAGCTGAACTCTAATATTACGATTCTTGTTCCACCTTCGCATACAGCATATTGTTTTTTTTATTTCTCCCCCCTTTTTTTTTATATATAAATCGACGCTATATCCATAAGTCCGTAGCCATATAGCGCAACTGGGCGCTCGAGTCAATATCCATATTAGCATAGGACAGCGCATGATGTACAGAATTTTCTTGAATATCGTGAAATTGATCCCTCTAAAACAGGTTATGGTCAATGAAATGCTTTTGACCCTTCGGGCAATCTCCACGTTTTGTATGGCAGAAATCCATCTGTCCACATCCAGAGTTGATGTTCGATTACACCCGCCGTCCCGTCTCGTACGCCACGTTGTTGCTCCTTTTGCCCGAATCAGTTTGCACTTGCAGTGGTTGTTTATTTTGCATCTACAAAACACCATAGGACCACATACACCATAATTATCACACGATCACTAGGTGAAAAACCAATACTGATTCTAATTTTTGCAGTGTCGTTCGAGTTTCACCCAAAATGTATCTTTGTAAGTTATACAGAGAAGTCATACAATCGTGAATAAACCGAACTATCCAACGTATCATATGTATAATAAATATCTTCCGAATTTTCCACAAATGAAAAGTTCATAATACTAACTCCTTTCATCGCGGGTGTACCACTGAACCTTTCTCCATTCCACGGCCCACTTCGATAAATTTTCGTGTCGTCCTTGCGCCATATCACAAACTCCGGGAAACCTTCAACGGCCATTTTGAAAGAATAATCGCCTGAACCTGGATCGTTGTTTGACTTCCATGACCTTAAAAACTTACTATTTCCTGTTTTGTTACTCCAACCCAGTTTCATCTTTGGCAACAAAGTATCCGTCGGATGATCAAAACTTTGCCAGATATAATTCTCCGGATTTTCATCGTTTTCGCGACGTAGCACAAAGTTTCCTGTTAAGCAAAGAACTTACATATGTCATGCACAACAATATTGAAACTATTTAATAGGTTACACATAGCTTTACAATAGTATCATTAAATACCTAATAATACATTTGTTGTCATAAGCTGAACTTGAACCTACAAACATTTGGCTAGTGGGACGGCAGATACCACTAGACGAAAGGCCATTTATTCTAAATTTTAGTAAATAGAAAATATGTTGTGTTCAGAATTAGAGATACGTACCATCATCTAGGAGCTGTGCCACTACGTTCGCTACAGGTACAGACTGGTTAGATGACCAAATAGCAGTTTCGGATTGATCTACAAGTATTAGGTTGCCATTTTCGCCAATTGTTAGCTTCCCAGACGAAGAATTTATTGGGTTGTCTCTATTAGCCACCCAGACATATGTTCTCTCTTGAATTTGCTTGTACCAAATGCCCACATACAGATTTTTACCATCACTTGTACTAAAGAAACCCAACTCGAACGCATCGCCATTAGACACTAATGTTTGATTACTCGCAAGTGGTGTTGTTGATGTGATTGTATCAATTGCTAGAGAGGTTAAAGGGAATAAAAGAGAAAATATGAAAATGAACATATTCTCATGGCTATGGAGAGTTTTCATTTTTTTAAGAATTTGTGGAAATATGTTGTTCTCCTTATCTCATTTTTTTAAGAGTTTTCAAAGATAGAGAGAACATATCTATCTCATTTTTTTAAGAATTTGTGGAAATTGTTGTAAGGTGTCTAAATGTTTGGTGGGCCATGTTGTTGAATTTTGGGATGCAAGTAAATGATAAAATACGTGTTTTGACTGCTTAAGAAAGTGAGACCCTACAAGTCTACTAGAAGGATCAATCTTATAAAGCATGTTTTTTTATATATATTAACGATGTGTGAGGGAGTAAATGTTAAGAATAAGTTGAGAATGACTTTCTTTTACATCGAAGTGAATAAATTAAAGAAAAATTCATATACTGAGGATGCTTAATTATTACTCTCCTAGTATCAAAGTTATTGTCCACAGACAATAAATATAGAGTTTAAGAAAAATGCATTAATGACTGCTTTAGTTTTTACAAAAGCACAAAAAAGACTGTTTTACCCCTACTATTAGTAAATTTAAACAAACTCTACTATTATTTTTAAAAGTGAACAACAGACGAAGAAAGAAAGATGAACACTAATTTTGGAACGGATATATTATTAATTTGTTACTAGTAGTATTATAGAGCTTAATCTACTTTGTTAGTTTCTCAAATACTTTATAGATACTAATGATACGCATCTCGCATAGGAGTTCTAAAGATAGACTTGATCCATGCGATGCTAGACACATGTTATAGTAATTTTGTTTCTTCATATTTATTGCTCATCTAACCTCATTTTTCTTGTTAGATCTATCTTTAAGGTCATATTAACAAGTGGCACCTTTTATCTGGTTAAATAATTTGAATCATGTGTTTGTGAACGAGGGGACAAAAGTGTTCTCTTCTATTACGACTCATACCAATGGTCTTTCTGTGTTCAATAATAGATGGGCGTTAATTAACTGCCTCATATAATCTTTTCAACCGACTAACATATTATAGATGGGACAATTAAAATGCTAAAGACAATTTATAAACCATGGTACAGAAATATACAAATGCGTATTTTCAATCAATGTAATTATCCATCTATTAAACTAGTTTTAATGCCCGTGCACACACGGGGTTTAGACATTATGTTTTTTTAAATACATGTATGATTGTTATTTTTTTTTGTTTTTTACTCTTATGTTATAGGTATTATCGAATCATATGAAAGATGAATAGATTCATATCTTATATAGATTATTTTAGCGTGAGGATAATTACTATTTTTTTTTCTTTTGATCACCTGTTAACTAACTCGACATTGTGATGCCGACTAATCTTTTTTTTACCAAAAAACTACTCTTTTAGGTAGTCCGAAGTCGGCTCAAGTGAACCTTCGAGGCCACAGAAGGGGATTAGTTTTTCTCTCTCGTTATATTCGAAACCTTGACCTAAGCTATCTTTTTATATCTTAAATATTTTGTGGTGTGAGATCATGTTATATATCTCCCACCACATAGTAGCTTTGAAGAAAGTGGATGCATGTGAACTTTCGGAAATTGTTATATATCTTCCACACAAATTTTTATTTTGACCAAGAATCGATTTTAATTTTGACTTTTTTTATTGACCAATCAATCTTCGATTGTGCTAAGTCGGCAAAAATCAAGCGTTCTGATTGTCTAATTTTAAATTCTTATGATTCAATTGATGAAAACTCCGAAAATGATGTAATTCTGTTATTATATAAAAGATTAGATTGCACTGTAATATCATTCTTTTATATATTATACCAACCTTATTTACAGGGATGTTTTTGCTTTATCTCATTTTGCAAGTAAATACTTGCATTCTAAAGTAAACGAGTATCCGCAACCTCCACCAATGTACATTATATCTATGATTTATATTATGTAAAACTCCTAATATGTCAAGTCTATATCTATTATCATTTTACAAAGTACATACCCATTTTAGGAGGTTAAGATCTATGTAGACCACAACATTTGTCATAGACCCAATAAATGAACCAATTTTGGCCCACGAATTTTTTCATCAAAATAAAAAAACTATTTTCACTACTTTTTAAAAATAATATATCTTACAAACAGGTAATCGTCCACGACAAAAAATACACCATTCGCGTCGAGTATTTTTTTATCTTTCAGCTAGAAAGGGTGAACGAATAATTTCGAGGAAACTTTTTATTGATTTTTTTTTCAGTCACGAATTGCGGAAAATCATATATGTTCGTATAACGAATCATATATGATTCGTATTTATATAACGGATACAGGATCTATATGATTTCATTAAATAATCATATTATGATTTCATAACATTTTCATTTATGATTTCATAAAATCATATATTGTGATTCGCGACAAAACTTTTTTTCAATTTTGTTTCAGTTCACGAATTCCGAAAATCTAATATGATTCGTATGACGAATTATTATGATTCGTACAACGAATAATATATGATTTCATTTAATTCATATATGATTTCATAAAATCATTATGATTTCATAAATATATATGATTTCATAAATATCGCAATAGGGACTTCATAAAATCATAAAAAAAAGTTCGACGAAAGTATATTAGTGTCGCCCTATATATAGAAAGATAATTTTAATTATCGTCGCGATGGTAGTTTTGTTTTTGCGTATATCGTATTAACGGATTTGTTTCTGTGTGAGAATTTTAATTTTATAAAAAGAGGTGGGAATGTGATGTTTTTGTATTTTGATGATAAAAAATGAGTGGCTATGATGGTTCATTGGTCTATGACAAATGTATGGTGTCTATATTGAACTTTTGGCACCCATTTACATAACTTTTACAACATTTATCAAACGGGCTTTTTTTTAAACGTTAAAAGTTTTTATTAAAAACCCTTTTATATGTAATGATATACATATAAAGTGAAGGTGCAGTATTTTCAAAAAGCATGTGTACAAGTATACAATACACAACAATTTGAAATATATTTTCCCTCTAAATCAATGTACAAGTCCTTAATGCACAATGTACAAAATCATGAAGCATGAATTCAAATAAGCTAATTTTCACCGTTTTCATTCTAATTTCTTACCACTACTTTAGCACAAGGTACAATACTCTCAATGCAAACATCTAAACCCTAAAACTAAACCCTAAGTCATTCTAAAACCTTTAAATTAACCTGATTTACCCTAACAGAATTAACTACTACTGAGTTTGGCCTAGCAGTATTAACTGCTTTTGGCCTAACAGTATAAAATTTTCCCTTAGCAGTATTAACTTTTTGACTAGAATTTTTGTTAGTTAATGTTGGTCTTATTTGATAAGGCCTCTTTACAGTTGATTGTGTTGATTTAGAAAAATGTGACATTGGTCTATATAACAACCCGTAATTTTCATCAATGTAATATCCATCTATTATATATATACCACCTTTTATAGGGAAAATTTTGCTTTATCTCATTATGCAACGTAACTTGCATCTTTAAAGTAAACGAGCTCACGCAACCTCCACCAATGCCATCTATATCTATGTTTATATCATGTAAACATCCTAATATGTCAAGTCTATATCTTAATATCATTTTTACCAAGTACATTACCCATTTAACATAACATTTACAACATTTTATCAAAACGGGCTTTAAACGTTAAACGTTTATATCAAAACCCAAATTATATGTAATGTATACATATAAACTGAATGTGCAAGTATTCAAAGCATGTGTACAAGTGTACAATGCACAACATTTGAAATATATTTTCCCTCTAAATCAATGTATAAGTCCTTAATGCACAATGTATAAAATCATGAAGCAAGAATTCAAATAAGCTTATTTTTCACCGTTTTCATTCTAAATTATTACCACTACTTTAGCACAAGATACAATACTCAATACACAACATCTAAACCTTAAACCTAAACCCTAAGTAATTCTAAAACCTTAATCTAAAACCCTAAACCCTAAATGAAACCCTAAAACCCTAATTTCATTTTAAAACCTAAAAACTAAACCTAAACCCTAATCCTAACATTAAATCTTAATCCTAAAACCTAATCCTAACACTAAACCTTAATCCTAAACCCTAATCTATCCCTAATCCTAACCCTAATCCACGTTTTAAAACCCTAAATCCTAAGCCGAACCAAAACCAACCCGTCACCCATTTTCTTTCATTTTTGACCCATTTTAAACCTAAGCTAGCACCCTAACACCTCAAGCACCTCTATGACTAACCTACTATCTCCCTAAGCACCTTACAAGCACCTCCATCACCTCCTTGTAAGCTACTTGCACTCCAAACACCCCCTTGGCAGCCGAACCTCCACACACCCCTTCCACCTCTTCATAGCTAGTTTCTAGCTTACCTTACTCATCATACTAGCATCCCTTAATCACCTCAGCTAGCTAGGACACTAATCAAACCCCAAACTTGGGCACCAAGGTGTTTTCACCCCTATAAATAGCCGAACTCCCCCACCATTTCAAACACACCTCAAATTTCATCATACACACAAATGGAGTCTTAAATCAGACCAAGGAGGATCAAGTGAAGTCCCTAAGCTCAGAATAGAAGCCAAGAATCAAGAGAAAGGAACCCTTGAAGTCGTTACTAGGCGTACGAACCCGAAAACCCCATTTCGACCCATTTTAGCTCAAGTAAGCTCAAAATCTTGTTCAATAAGCTTATAATCTGTATTAGAATGTTCATAATACTCTTAAGATCATATATGAACTCTTGTTAAAGCCTTGAATCCTCAAACCCATGCGTTTTTGATTAAAACCCTAAAAACGACCCGTTTTGATTTTCTAGCTAACAGATCCTTTTTCTTAACTTTTGTTACCTTAGAACATCTTATTTTAGCTTATTCTAATGAGCTATAACCTGCAAATATCATTTGGAACCCTAAAACAAGCTTGCATGGCTTTTTAGACTTTATTTGTAAATTATTTTGCATGCAAGGGGTATATATCATAACTTTCTGAAATTTATAACTAGAGGGGCTGAAAATGTCATTTTTCTAAAGTTATAACTATAAGGACCTATCTTGCCAAGTTTCAAAGTTAAAGATTTAAATTATATATACTTTATTTATAAAGGACTAAACTTGTAAAGTATTTAAAAAATATATATTAATATTATAAAACTCGATTATATTAAAACCTGATACATTTATTGCTATTAATCAACGATCGACGCATTATAAAACAATTACGTTATATAATTAACGTAATTTATCATCGAC
>BQNB010150759.1:10421-15993 GCA_026074375.1 Tanacetum coccineum
CGAATCAACGCGCCTCTTGTCGATGTTTTAGCCGGAATGCCCAATTATGGAAAATTTCTTAAAGAACTCGTAAATAACAAACACAAAATCGAACAAATATCAGCCGCTTTCTGGAGCGATAAAAGTTTCGCAATACTTCAAGAACAAAGGTTCCACCAAACAAAGAGACCTTGGAAGTTTCCTTATTCCATGCAACTTCAACAAATCTTTCTCATGTAATGCTTTAGCCGACCTTGGTGCTAGCATTAATCTCATGCCGTATTCCTTATACGCGAAATTATCTCTCAAAACTCTCAAACCTACTAAAATCAAGTGTACAGGATAACTCGATTTATCATCTAATATCCAATTGGAAATAGCTGAAAATATGCCTTGTTTAAGTTGGTAAAGTCACCTTCCCTGCCGAATTTGTTTATTTTGAAATGAAGAAGATAGCAAAGCGTTCCCCAAATTTAGGAAGACCTTTTCTTTACACTGCTGATGCAGTAATTCGAGTCAAACAGAAACAACTCAACTATCGAAGTTAGAACTGAACGAATGATCTTTCACATCGATTCTGCTATGAAACATTCCTATTCAAATGATGATACATGTTTCAGTATTGACGTCATCGACGAAATCTTAGAATAAGATTTTGATGCTCTTCTCGACGAAGGTAGTGACATCCTCGCATTCATCGAGTGAACATCCTTGTAAAAAACACTTTTCTAATTCAATAAATTCCAAAATTGGCAATGAGCGGATGAAAATTCTGAATCTGAATCCGACACTGAAGAACCACTATTCGAAAAAATCACCTTTAACACCGATTACAAGATTAAAACATCTCTTGAAGAACTTCCTACGGATCTTAAACTCAAACCTCGTCCTGATAACCTAGAATATGTATTCTTGAAAGAACCCTCTTTTCTTCCTGTTATCATATCATCTTAGCTTTCTGAAGAAAACAAAAATAAACTCATATGCGTTCTTAAAAGACATAAGCAAGCCTTTGCTTAGAAAACCATAGACATTCCTGGAATCTGTCCATCTTTCTGTAAACATAAAATTTAACTCTTGGAAGACAAAAAACCAGTTGTTCAAAAACAAAGAAGATTAAACCCAAACATTCAAAAAGTTGTGAAAAAAGAAATAGTTAAACTACTCGATACAGGTATCATTTATCCAATCGCTGATAGCCCTTGGGTGAGCCCTATTCACATCGTACCAAAGAAAGGTGGTATCACAGTTGTAACTAACGAAAAAGATGAACTTGTCCCAACAAGAACTGTTACAGGTTGGAGAGTATGTATCGATTATCGTAAACTTAATGAAGCAACTGTGAAAGACCATTTTCCTTTGCCATTCATGGACCAAATGTTAGAAAGACTGGTAGGAAATAAATACTTCTGTTTCCTAGATGGTTTTTCTGGATATTTTCAAATACTAATTGATCCTATGTACCAAGAAAAAACAATGTTCACCTGTCCTTTTGGTACATATGCTTATAAAAGAATGCCTTTCGGATTATGTAATGCTCCGGCTACTTTCCAAATGTGCATGCTGGCTATATTTCATGACATGATCGAAGAATCCATCGAAGTATTCATGGACGATTTTTCCGTCTTTGGAAGCTCTTTTGATCACTGCCTGAACAATCTCGATAAAATGCTTCAACGTTGCAAAGATGCACATCTTGTCCTTAACTGGGAAAAGTGTCACTTCATGGTAAAAGAAGGAATTGTGCTTGGACATAAGGTATCCAAAGCAGGCCTCAAAGTCGACAAAGCAAAGATCGAAGTAATCTCTAAACTTCCACCACCCACTAATATCAAAGGTATTAGAAGTTTTCTAGGACATGCCGATTCTACTAATGATTCATTAAAGATTTCTCAAAAATCGCCCGTCCTCTTACCAAGTTGCTTGAAAAAGATACTCCATTCGGATTCAATGAAGAATGTCACAACGCATTCAAGTTATTGAAAAAGAAACTCACATGTGCTCTTGTGATCGTAGGCCCAAACTGGAATCTTCCGTTTGAACTCATGTGTGATGCAAGTGATTTCGCAGTAGGAGCAATCTTAGGTAAAAAAGATAGTAAAACTTTCACCCAATCTACTTTGCAAGAAAAACTCTCAATGCAGCTCAACAGAACTATACAATCACTGAAAAAGAACTTATGGTTGTAGCCTTTGCTTCTGAAAAATTCTGATCCTATCTGGTATTATCAAAGACGATCGTGCACACTGATCACTCAGCTCTCAGGAACCTATTCAAGAAACAAGATGCTAAACCGCGCCTTATTCATTGGATACTTCTCTTATAGAATTTGATATCGAAATTAAAGAAAGAAAAGGTAAAGAAAATATTGCAGCCGACCACTTATCTCAGATTGAAAATGATGAAACAAGTGATGATAGTGAAGTTAACGATAACTTTCCTGGAGAAGCTCTCATGGAAATAAACACTGAAGATGAACCATGGTTCACAGACTTTGTGAATTATTTGGTAAGTGATATCATACCTAAAGGAATGACGTATTAGAACAAATTTTTCTCCGACCGGAAAACACTAATTCTGGGAGGAACCCTGCCTCTTCAAAGTATGTTCTGACAATATGATCAGACGCTGTGTCTCTGGACCAGAAACCCAAATTTTTTTAAATCAATGTCACTACGGACCAACCGGTGGACATTATGGACCAAACACAACTGCTAAGAAAGTCTTAGGCTCAGGTTTTTACTGGCCGACCATCATCAAAGAAGTTCATACTCAAGTTCGCCTTTTCAAAGCATGTCAAAAGACAATAAATATTTCAAAATCTGATGAGATGCCCTTAAACAGCATTCAAGTATGCGAAATTTTTGACATATGGGGTATTGATTTTATGGGACCCCTTTTTGAAATAATATAAATTCGAATACATTTTAGTCACTGTCGAATATGTATCTAAATGGGCCGAAGCACAAGCTCTACCAACAAACGATGCCAGAGTTGTATTTACTTTTCTGAAGAAGCTATTATGCCATTTCGGAATACCCAAAGCTCTGATAAGCGACCGAGGAACTCATTTCTGCAACAAAATAATGGAAAAACCATGAAAAGATATGAAATTAACCACCAATTCTCTACATCGTACCACCCTCAAATAAGTGGTAAAGTTAAAAACACAAACAAAGCTCTTAAAGAATTTTTGAAAAAACCGTTAAAGACAATCCTGCCATCTGTTCAAGAAAACTTGATGACGCTTTGTGAGCTTTTCGTACAGCTTACAAAATACCAACCGAAACAACACCATATAAGCTCGTATACGGTAAAAACTGTCACCTGTCATTTGAAATTGAACACCGTGCCTACTGGGCATTGAAAAATTGTAACCTAGATCTCATCGCAGCTGGTGAGAAACGAATGTTTCAATTGCACGAGTTAGACGAACTCAGACATCAAGCCTATGAAAATTCTTGTCTATACAAGACAGGAACCAAAGTCTGGCATGACAGGAAACTCAAGATGAGAAAAGAATTCAAACACAAAAACAAAGTGTTTCTCTTTCATTCAAAGTATAAATTCAAACAGCCGAAATTAAGATCTCGCTGGCTAGGACCATACGTAGTAAAACATCAATATCCATCCGGATATGTTGAACTATATGGAAAAGATGGAAAAATGTTTATTGTTAATAGCCATCGACTCAAGCTATATCATGAAGAAGAAGATTATAATGACCAAAGGGAAGTAGTTACTCCCTTCTTTTCGAAAGAATAAACTCTAGAAGCAGGAGTCTAGCTAACGACTCTCTTAAAAATTAAGCGCTTCTCGAGAGGCAACCTGTGCTTTATTTAAGTGTGAAGGAGTCCCTCCTCCACTCATCTCCTCTTTATTTTTCTAAAAAAAAGGCAAAATATTTTCTTTTTGTGTGTTTACTTTTATGC
This sequence comes from Tanacetum coccineum, assembly GCA_026074375.1. Classification (NCBI taxonomy): domain Eukaryota; kingdom Viridiplantae; phylum Streptophyta; class Magnoliopsida; order Asterales; family Asteraceae; genus Tanacetum; species Tanacetum coccineum. The sequence goes on from BQNB010150759.1 coordinate 14,333, forward strand.
AGGTAATATAGCTTAAATTCGGAAAATTATGGAGTATGCTCAAGGATAGCTCTTTCGCAGCTTGTTAGGATTAAAAGACTTCAAGATGATTCTTAGAATTACTACTGCTCAGATATATATTAGTGCTATCAAGCATAACTTAGTGCTGCTGGTAATACTAATGAAAACTATGCTAAGTAGTTAGTATTGGTAGTGTAAAAGTTACTACTGTTAGTATATATTAGTATTGTTAGCATAAAGTTACTACTGCTAACAGAAGTTAAGACTGGTCAGAGATGAAGACTAAAAATATACTAAGTAGTTACTACTGCTAGTATAAAAATTAGTACTGCTAGTGTATGTTAGTACTGCTAGAGTAAACTTCTAAGTGGTTAATACTGCTTGTGCTCAGTTACAACTGCTGAGTGATTACTACTGCTTGAAGGATTATGCTGACAGAGAAGAGATAAAGATTGATTGGAGAACAAGAATACTTACGAAGATAAGTATTAAGTATTTGTAAAGAAGATATGTATAACTTATTTGTTTAGGAGATTACGTTTGTTTATAGAAAAGGGCATGATAAGTTGGGAAAGTATTGTAAGCCTTGTAGGACTCCTTGGTGTATAAAATTAGGTCCTAGGGCATAACGTTTGTAGTACATCTTTGATATTTGTAGCTTCAAGGTTATTTTGTAACCCTATCACTATTCAGAGTGATCGTTTCATATTGAGGCTGAAAGTTTAGTAAAAGTTTGTTTACTGTTTCATTGTTCTTCTTAGTATTGCAAACTAGTTTCCGCACAGTTTGTGATATTCTCAATCTTAGTTTCTACTATAGTTGTTTTGGATCTATACAACACAACTAAGCTTTAACAAGCTAAGTAAGATCTATTCTAAATGGATCAACAAGTGGTATCAGAGCTTATTGAGAAACTTTGAATAAGAAGAACACTACATCTATACAAGATCTCATATTCAATGAGAAGATGGAGTCACAATCAGAAACTACCCAAACAGTGTCTGTACTAAAATTTCCAGTACTCAAAACGGGAGACTATGATCTCTAGAGCATAAGAATGGAGCAATATCTTACTCACACTGATTATGTTCTTTAGGAGGTTATTGTGAATGGTGATTCACCTGCTATTGCATCAGCTAGTGTTGGTACTGAAGGTCCTATTCCTCCTAAAACTGCTGAACAGAAGCTAGCAAGAAAGAATGAATTAAAAGCAAAATGCACTATGTTGTTGGCCATTCCTGATGAGCACCTATTGAAGTTTCATAGAATCAAGGATGCAAAGACCTTATGGGAAGCAATCAAGGCCAGGTTTGGAGGCAACAAAGAATCAAAGAAATTGCAGAAAACCATTATGAAGCAGCAATATGAGAATTTTGCTGCATCAAGATCTGAAGGACTAGATAAAACCTATGATAGGTTTTAGAAACTCATCAGCCAATTGGAAATTCATGGTGAAGTTATCTTTTATGAAGATGCAAATCTGAAGTTGCAGAGAAGTCTACCATCAGCTTGGAACAATATTGCTTTAATAATGAGAAACAAATCTGATCTAGACACATTGAGCATGGATGATTTTTATAGTAATATGAAGGTGTATGAATCTGAGATTAAAGTCCAATCAAGCTCAAGCTCAAACTCTCAGAATGTGGCTTTTGTATCTT
>BQNB010150760.1:0-11771 GCA_026074375.1 Tanacetum coccineum
AAGGAATTCAAGATCTATTCAAGTGGGATCAATAAATGATAAGATGTTATTCAAAGAGAGATAATCATTTTCTTGGAAAATTGATTGATCTTTAACCAATCGATTAAATGATGTGGTTTAAATGAGTTTCCTTAAGAAAAGACTCACAAGGACAATATTATATACATATTTATTGCAAGTCAAATGACATAAGTTTTTACTCATTCTCAAGAAATTGACTATGATTAAAACTTTTTCATTTACAAACTTTAAATATATAAAGATGATTAAATTGTCATACTTGTTTCATGGAAATAAATATGACAATTGGATTTCAAAAGTCTTTGTTGAATGATTATCTTGTGCGGACGATGAGAATCAAGAATTTTATAAATCAATATAATCATGACCAGACATACAAAAATGTAAAAAAAATCATGTGTAAGAAAGCATGCATCTAAAGAGCAGAATCTTATGTTTAATTGTTAAATCAATCACTTGTTGTGTTTGATATACAATTATAAATAAGGTAGCTCATGAGTACATCTAAAAGCTAGTGGGAGTACTTTGTTTATATTTTTCTAAAATCAAATATGTTGTTTAACATATTAGAAACAACTATTCATCTAAGCAAGATCTTATCTCTTAAAGTGAAATAAAGTTTCTTATGAGGATTTTAGAAATAAAGCATACAACCTTGGAGAATATGTTTGATAGATTAAAACATATGCAGTGAATTAAGTCTGAATACAATATGAATTATCATTGAGTAAAACTCGAATGATCTGTCTCACTTGGTAACACATGAATGAAAGCCTTAAGTCCCACTAAAGGATTCATTATGTACATCATATTGTATACGGGATTAGTTGTATCATTTGCATGAGTGTAAGATGATTTGACAACATTGAAATCTAATTGAAGGATATTATAAGGAACATTCTGAGTAATGTTGGTTGGATTAGGAATTCATTCCTAAATGATGAGATCATGAATATACATTGCAATAATCATAGTGAAATCGTTATAATCAACAAACCTTATGTTTGTGTGATATCTAAACATTATCAAAGATGTGTTCAGAGTTTACGAGATTTTAGCATAGTGTTGTTTGTATACACTAATGCTTGTTTATATTAAGAGGATACTCAATCCTAGTATTGGCGAGTTTTCATCATGAATGATAACATTGCTAGCTACACATGTTTGGTTTAAAAGCATAGTTGTGTAATAATACATTAAAAGAATAAGAATGCTTTACAGTTTGGAAAACTGTTAAGATGGCTGTCTTTAATACGATGTTTTGGCGTATGTCATACATCTCATGAAATGTAGTGTGACTAAATTCATATAAGTAATTGAGTGCACACGTAAAAAATAACAATCATCATATTATTCAAAGAACTTCACTATTCGTGAATTCTTTAAATAAGTATTCTCAAAGTTCCACAAGATTATGTCCTAGTTGATTTGTTCATGGAACCTATGCCTTATCACCAACTGCGATTGTTGTGAATAAGACATGAGTATTCAACTAGGATCATCATGCATTGATCTTATTTGGTATTTGAATAATGGAAATGGAACCTATACCTTATCACCAACTGCGATTGTTGTGAATAAGACATGAGTATTCAACTAGGATCATCATGCATTGATCTTATTTGGTATTTGAATAATGGAACTATAAGTCGTTGTATTAAATAATAAATTAATATACTTGGTATGATCATTTTCATTTATACTATTGTATTCTATATTTGCATGTTTAAAATCCTTGAATAAATTTATTTATTCTAAACTATGTCCATTGTCAATTAACAATATGAGAATATTATTGAGTTAAGACTAATGTGAGGGGTGGTTATATATTCTATTGAATATGCAAAGATGATTCTGCCAAACTCATATGTTATTTAATGTGGTTGAATATTAGATACTCCACCTAGTGTAAATCACTTTATGGATCGGTGTCATTAAGTGGGTTACACATATGGTAAAGTTTGCTTATCCTCAGACTTGAGATACAAGCAGGTCTTGCATGTATGAATGGCATTTCTTGATTATAGACAACCGCTATGCTGAATAGGGTAGTTATAAAAGCTATTTTTAAAAATGTTTTGAAGTACATGAATGACACTTATAGTCAAAATAGAATTTTTTTTCCTTCACATGTTTGGGAGTTGGATACTTACTTGGCCCCTTATTGGGTTGCTTAGATGTTTGTATGGCCGTGGCCAAAGTGTAGTTGAGATGATTCTTTTTACATTAGGTAATCTAGATCAATACATAAACGAGAAACATAATTGTTAAATTATGGAATGATGTCACACCTCGTCAAGGCGGAAACGCGAGGCGTAACAAGAAAGGATATCATCACAACACAATGGCGTCTATAAAGAGAATTCTACATGCAATAAATAAGCAAAGTATAGACACAAAGTGTCATAACAATACCCATAAAACTAATCCAAATCCAAAAGGCGTCTTTATTGATGAAACGAAAGTTCTCGCCAATAGAAAGACATGCAATAAGTATCTATAATTCAAACAATGCAATATTCAAGACATAAAAGCAATAAACTCCATGACATCCTATGGTCTCTTTCTAGCCACTTCTCTCTATCTTATCCCCATGATGCTCACCTAAAAATGATGCTTAAACGTCAACATAATGTTGGTGAGAGTCATAGGTTTAAGACACGCTAATAACTCGCTTTGAAATCACTGTGATAAATAAAACATAGCATAGCAGAACATACAACGAACTATCATACAAGCTAACATGCAATCACATCAACCCACATTGAGACGCTCACGCTCAAACATCACAAACATATCCCTATCCACAACAATGAGACGATCACGCTCACTATTAACAATCCACAACAATGAGACGATCACGCTCACTATTAACAATCCACAACAATGAGACGATCACGCTCACTTCTAACAATCCATCAATGCCTTGAGACGGTCACGCTCAAGCACAACAATCCATATCATATTAGCAAGTAGCACATAACATACAATAGTCTCGTATAGCCCATGCCTCATTTAAAACACATTATCACAGTAACTAAAACATTTAAACTCATAGCATCATTTTCACCCCAAGAAAACATAAGAAAAAGGGGCTATAAAACTCACCTGATGCTTAAGCAATTTCCAAACTTCTTGCACAAAACTATAAAATCAAACAAATGCATGTTACACGTGACTAAGCCAAAATGCTTATGCCCATGTAACAATAATATGATGGATGTCTAAGGTGTTTATTTACCCTTATGGGTCACCCCAACACCATGCCCAACATTTACTAATTCGTTTACATACTTTTTCAATGTTTAATAAATTACCTAAAATTGCATAATTTTAGTGTCACTATACCATTTTTTAAACCACACTTACTAACCTTTATAAATTTTACCAAAAATCATGCATTCAATATTATGAGTTTACTATCTTCCTGATTTTTCCACTAATTTATATCCCCTCTTAAGTGCCCCAAATAAAATCAAACCTTTAACTACTTAGTTTCAGATCTGAACAAACACTAAAAAGTTTGGACCTAAAAACCATACATAGACTCCAAATCAGAAGCTCTCCTTTGGGGGATTTTTAATAGACACATAGAACTAAACTCCTATAGGTTGGATAATCCTAATTCGAATTTTAAGTGGGGGTTTTACACCTCGTAATCTGACCTAAATCTGACCCGAATTTACTGCTTTGACAACCTTTCTTGTAATCAACATTTGAATGACTTCCCGATCTTAAAAACTTTCGAGGCCGGATGTTATGGAAACTAGACTCACTGAGATTCATCATAGGCACCGGAATCATATTAGTTCATGCTTCTAACCTCTAGATATTCACGAAACAACACAGCCCTAAATTTTGCTCAAACCTAAATCAAGTTCTAACGCGATGTAAACACTAACGATTACACCAACTCGCATCTAATTGATTACTAAGAACCCTAATTGGATTATAAAATTTAATTTACAGAATATTATGAAACCATAGATCTACCATCACATTCTTGATATTTCTTCTTCAGGACAGAACTCTTCTAACATCATCTTTTTCAAATCATCCCAAGATTTTCCGTTCGCCACTGCTATACCGAGGGTGGCGACTTGGGTGTTCCACTAGGTTAAAGCTCTACCTTAAAGGGTAGCAGCAACAAACTTGACTTTGTTTCTCTCAGCGGATTCATTAATCCCAAAAGTGCACTCAATCTTTTCAAACCAATGGCAAAGTTCAATAGCTCCTTCTTTACCAATGAATTGAGTGGGACCACACTTCATAAAACTTGAAAAAGTACAATCCTTGGCTGGTTGTGCTCTCTTGGGACCTCCTGCATTACCTGCACCTCCAACGTTTCCAGGTCCTCCACTACCCGTAGTGTTTCTGGTGGCACGGTCGGCAGCCAAAGCTTTAGCCAATTCATCGACAACTAATTTGGCAATGGCAGCTTGCGACATTTGCTTAGGAGGCATAATTCTATCACGACACAAGAAAAGAAGAGAGTAAGTAATTATACTGTTGGTATAATTATAACTTGTAGGAATAATCAAATTATCATATTAGCAACAATCAAGCGAGTGAACAATTAGGCAATCATATAAGCAACCACAACAAAATAAATAAAGATCAAAGTAGCCATAGTCATTAAGCACCCAAAATTAATACAAGGTTGTAGTGTTTTACAAAACGTGACCTAAACATGACCTAGGTCATTACAAGCACTAGTACTAGATCAACTAACCGACAGGCCGGTTGTGTGACTACATGATCAAAATAAAAAGAACTACTAATAGGACTAAACTACTAGGAGTCACGTGGAGATCTACGCGGCTCAAAAGACTGTGGGTTACTTGGGTCAGCGGCCTCATCATCCATATCATCCTTATCCTCGACATCATCGTCCTCAACATCATCATCCGCGATGGCAGCATTCCTAGCATGGACGTAGGGGTCGTCCGGAAAAGGACCAAGGAATGAGCGGGTAGATGTCTCAACAAATCCTCCTCCAAGTCAGAACTTCGGGAGGTATTGCTCTTGAATTCTAGCCTCCCACTCAACCAATTCCAAAGCTCGGCGACTCTCCTTGCGCACCTTATCAAACTCCAAACTCATACTCTCCATCATACTAATCACCTTGGAGACATCAGCCTAACATTCCTTTACAACACCATCCAAACTCATAGCATCACGACCAACCATCCGGGTGCGAAGGTCACTCCTGTCGATCTTCTTCACAATCCTCTTGTCAACCTCAGCTAGCTCAAGCATTTGCTTATTCAACTTCCTAATGCGCCTCATAGCAGTACCAATAGTAGGGGGCACGGGACTAAGTGGGTGGACCTCACCGATGTCCTTTAAGATCTCTCGAATAGAAGAACTCTCGCCCAACTCATAAGTACTACTAAAATGAATGACAGGTGGTACTGGCCTATTCTCGGCATCAAATACAGGGATAACGGAAGGAGCAAACTCAGACTCGTCATCCGAAGCAGGAGGAGGTCGGTTATTCGGGTCTGCCTCATTATAGGGGTAGATGATCTTAGCTTCGTCTTCAGCAACAATGTCTTCTTCTTCCTCATCCTCCTCTTCTTCTATCTCCTCATCATTATCTTCATCCGCCTCATCTTCTTCTGGCTCCTCATCATCATCTTCATCCAACCATCCATTATTGTTATTCGGGTTCTACCAGCCTATCCATTAGGGAGCAAACCCAACAAGAACATCAGGAGTTTGATCAGGAATGATTTTGTTCGGATCGTTATTTGGAGGAGGTAGGTTCGCCATGATAATCTGCGGATACGAGGAATATATATAAGGTCACCATTTTTAATACAATTTATACAAAGTATGAATGTATGAAAAATATATGAATGTATGCAAATATGAATGTATGCAATACATTAATTAGATATGAGAATTTTAAAGTATGATGAAAACTTTATTATGTAAAGTTTAATAATCAATATATATCTCGATATATATATCATAGTATTTATGAATAAATACTTAGTGATAATAGACCCGCAATATATAATGCTAGAAACGTAATTGCAAGAATGACTTGGCCGGTATCTCGAGGAGTTTGTACGCTAAAATTTGAAAATAAAGTTATAGTTTAGGTTTTGAAAACGACCTAGTTCTCTCTAACTTATGGCTCTTGATACCAATCTTTAACACCCCCAAATTTACTCGCAGTAGAACCAATATTTGGGTGTTAAATTCATAGCATAATAGTCACAAGAATATAGAAAACAACTAAAAAAAAGACGTTTTAAAATCAACATACGTCATATTACTAATTTAAGTTTCAACAAGATGTTCCATAAACATTACCCAAAAGAAACATAAAAAGTTATCCATTACAACAAAACTTGTTTTTGAGCAAAGGAGTCAATTTTTAATATGTGATAATCAAAATCTAGCGCAAATCCTCCTTTTTATTGCCTCCAAGCCTCTGGACTTCAATCACCTGAGATAGACATGCTAAAAAGTCAACACGAAGTTGAGTGAATTCATAGATTTTATGAGTGATAAAGAGTTGAACACAAGCATTATAATATTCATAAGCATCATATAAACTTGTGGGCCAGACAAGCTATTAACCAACAGTTGCATTGAGCTCGTGCCACCGATCCCATTCCGCATAATTAAGATAATCATAATCATATACCAACAATATTTATCATTTGCCCCCAAGGTTAGGTATTACGTCATATACCTACTAAAAATCTCGACACAATAGGTCCGTACATTGGGACTGCTCATAAACGGATCCAAAGCCCAAAAACCGAACCAGGCTGCTTAACCCATAACGCTATTTATTGTGCAAGCGGCTACCCATCATAGGTAGTTAACAGCTCATGATTGGGGTCTTTTGACGTAAAGCTAATCAAGCAACATACCTCATATAATCGGGTCCAAGCATACAGGAAAACTACTTGTGTTCATTTTAGAAAACTAGCATGTATCTCCCTCGCGGGGTTTAAGAAAAATATTTGAAAGGCGAGGCTATGAACTTACCGTAAGTCGAATAAGTGACGAGGATCGAGAATCTGAATATATGTATCGAGAGAGGCCACTAACAATCACCGACAACCTATAGGATGTGACGCGACTTAGTATGGTATATAAGTAAAACAATATGTATGAATAGTTTGAAGAGTATGGGATATGTTTCTAAGATATGTACAACATTACACCTAGACCTAAGCAAGGTATTTTTACTCTCAAATTGGTGTGTGACCTGCTCTTATATGAATTTAAACATCTACCAAGTTTCGCCATCTAATTCTAATTTTAGATATGGTTAACTATGCATTTACAATTTTTAGCCAAGACGTAAAAACTAAAATTCTGGAATTGACTCATGTTCATTGACTTGTATCTCCTAATATATAAATGGTACAAACACATGGCTTTCACTCATGGAAAGAACTTGAAGTCTAGTTTTCAAAACTTTAAGCCAATCAATCAAACCATTTATCAATCCACGGGAAATGGATTTTTACTAACCGTAAGTCAAAACAGAAAGTTGACTGAATTCCTACTCTTTACGGAAAAGACCATAAATCCTAATCTATTATAGCAATGGATGTGAGGCCAATTGATGGAGCTTCCCTAAGATGTCTAGTACTGACCCATGCTTTAAAACTCAAATTTTTAGTTCAAAAACCTGGAGATTAACACGTTTTCTAATCAAAGGTCCAGACTTGACCTATTTTCGTATTTTGACCATAACTTCCTCATCCGGAGGAATTGGTTGACCATCCAACTATCACATGATGCTAAGACCTATATCTATTCAACCATATAATTTAATCACAGGCTCCAGGCCAAAAATATTTGAGAAACATACGTTTTTGCTACTGTTTTAAAACTGTCCCTATGAAATCCATCCAAACCTATCCTAAACTCATCCAAAACACAATCAACCCTCATGCAATGCTACTACACATCTCCTAAACATATCCCAATCACTCAAACACAACTTTTTGAGATCAATACAAAATCAAACAAATCCATGTCATGCATGTTCATAAAAATTGAAATCAAGCACATGCATTGATCATATAACAAAATAAAAAAAGGGTTCAACATTACTTACAAACACAATGGAATTGGGTTTTTAAATCAAAAATTTCTTCCTCTTCTTCCTCCTTGATTTCTGAAACCAAAAGACCCCTAAATTTTCTTATGATAACTCTTACACCAAAACCTTATTAAATCTTTATAAAACTCTTGCCACCATCAAAACCTCTAGAAACTTCATAAGTCAAGATGATCAAACTTTTTATATCTTCTTAAAACACATGCATGGTGGCTTCTTGAAGATGTGTCATTATTTATTTGAAGAGGAATCTTAGTTTTTATGTGAATGGAATGCTTTTTGATTGAAATTTGACAATGGTGTTGAGTGTGGGTATGTGTTTTGCGTCGAACAAGAAAAAGCAGAAAAGAAGAGACAGAGTTTGAGTGTGCGTGTATAAGATCGGTGTATGGGTTTAAATTAGGATAATATGGGATATATATAAGGGAGGTTTAACATAAAACTAAGGGCATGTGTTTTGGTTTTGTGATTCCAGCCCAAAAAAATAAAGGGGGTTTTTATTTTTTTACCATAAATATGTATTTGTTTGCATTAATTTAGGATAAGTAAAATTTTAAACTAGGTAATATATAAAATAAAATTTTCTAAGGGTGCACATTGGGGATTTCGGCTGGATATGGACCAAGGGGAGTTTTATGGGCTTTTATTTTTACAAATTTTTTTATAACTTATAGTATTTTGGCCCGAAAGCTAGCCCGACACTCAAATTTCACAAAAACGAAAATTTAAACACGTCACACCCGAAATAGGTCGAATATATTATTTCCAACTAAAATACCTCAAATGAAATTTACGGGGCTATAATTAAGCGCCCATTAGCTTCTCGATCGATAACAGGTGACTTACGGTCCGAAACTCGTCAAAATCAAAAAATTTCGATTTCAACCAAATTTTTTGAAAATGTAAATTTATAAAATTTATATAGGAGTTAAAATAAATAGTGATTATTTATTCGGGAGTTTATATCCTCCTATCCTTACGGGAGCGACGTCCCGGCGCTCGATTATCGCCATGCCCTCGCTTTTTTCTCGGGAATAGATGTGGATACTTCCTCATGAAAAAGTCTTCCCTTTCCCATGTAAACTCCGGACCCCTCCGCGAGTTCCAACGAACCTTAACAATAGGAATCCGGCTCTGCTTCAGCTGCTTTACTTCACGGTCTATAATTTCCACGGGTTCTTCGATGAAGTGCAATCTATCATCCAGTTGAATTTATTCGAGTGGAATAACTAGGTTCTCATCCGCGAGGTACTTCTTGAGATTAGCAACATGAAACGTATTATGAATGCCACGGATTTTTTTTGGTAACTCTAATCGATAAGCCACATGACCAATTCTTTCAATGATCTTGAACGGTCCTACACAACGTGGACTCAACTTTCCCCGTTTACCAAAACGAATTACGCCCTTCCAAGGCGAGACATTAAGCATAACCATATTACCCACATCAAACTCCATCGGCTTTCGCCTTACATCCGCATAACTCTTTTGTCGGCTTCTGGCAGTGAGCAAACGGTCTTTGATTTGAATGATCTTCTCCATGGTTTCACGAATTAATTAGGGCCAGTTAGTTGGCTATCCCCAACTTCACTCTAACAAACAGGCGATCTACACTTTTACCCGTAGAGTGCTTCAAACGGTGCTGCCTTGATGCTAGCATAGTAACTGTTGTTATAAGAGAACTCAACCAAAGGCAAGTGCCGATCCCATCTACCACCGAAATCAATTACGCAGGCACGCAACATATCTTCAAGAGTTTGGATTGTTCTCTCACTTTGACCATCCGTTTTCGGGTGGTATGTCGTACTCATTTTTAAGTTCGTCCCGAAAGCATTTTGAAGGGACCTCCAAAACCCAGACGCAAATCGGCTATCGCGGTCTGAAATAATCGACAACGGTACATGATGCCTACTGACAATTTCCTTCAGATATAGCCGGGTGAGTTTTTTTCCATACCATCGGTTTTCTTCATTGGCACAAAGTGAGCCGATTTAGTCAACCGATCGACAATTACCCAAATAGAATTGTAACCACTAGGCGTTCTCAGAAGGCCCGTAACAAAATCCATAGTAATATGTTCCCACTTCCATTTAGGAATTTTAGGTTGCTGGAGGAGTCCTGACGGTCGTTGATGCTCGACGTTGACTTTAGGGCATGTCAGGCATTTACTAACATATGTGGAAATGTCGGCTTTCATATTTGGCCATCAATATAACTTCTTCATGTCTTGGTAAATTTTGTTGGAACCCGGATGAATAGAATATTACGACTTATGAGATTCATGCATAATCAAGTCTCTTAGTCCGCCTAACAATCGCAACCACACACGATTTTTAAAATACCGAATCCCATTGGAGTAGATCTCAAAGATAGGCTTCAATAATCTGCCCAGATTTTCCGCTTTGACATTTTCTTGTTTCACAGCTTCCAATTGGGCCTTGAGTATTCTTTTGGACAGGTCGGTGCATGTAGACATCACCAAAGATCGAACCCTCAAGGGCTGGTCTCGAACCTTCCTGCTGAGAGCATCGGCTACCACATTGGCCTTGCCGGGATGGTAACAAATCTCACAATCATAATCACTTAATAGTTTGATCCATCGCCGTTGCCTCATATTTAGCTCTTTTTGATCCAAAATATATTGTAAATTTTTGCGGGATCAACATAAATGCCTTCACTATTGATAACGTGGCCAAGGAATTGGACGGACTCTAACCAGAAATCACATTTCGAGAATTTAGCATACAATTTCTCTTTCTTGAGCAGGTCCAAAATGATCTTTAGATGCTCACTATGTTCTTCCTTGCTCTTGGAGTAGATGAGAATATCGTCGATGAATACGATTATGAATTTATCAAGATATGGCTTACAGACACGATTCATCAAATCCATAAACACCGTCGGTGCATTGGTTAGACCAAACGACATTACTTGGAATTCATAGTGACCATATCTCGTTCGAAAAGCGGTGATGGGGATATCCTCTTCTCGAACGCGGAGTTGATGATACCCCGATCGTAGATCAATTTTTGAATATACGCTTGAACCTTGAAGTTGATCGAATAAGTCGCCAATTCTCGGGAGAGGATAGCGGTTTTTGACCGTCAGCTTGTTCAGTTCGCGATAATTGATACACATACGAAATGACCCATCCTTTTTCTTTATGAACAATACCGGGGATCCCTAGCGAATGAATCCTTTCTCCAACAATTCTTTTAATTGTTCAGACAATTCCTTCATTTCTGACGGAGCCAAGCGTTATGGTACACGGGCAACAGGAGCAGCACCTGGCACGAGATCAATTTTGAATTCAACTTGTCGAGGCGGAGGAAGTCCTGGCAAGTCATCAGGGAATACTTCATGAAAATCATGAATTACCGGTACATCTTCGAGTCGTTTCTCAGATTTTTCCTTCTCGGTAACGTGAGCTAAGAATAGATGACATCCTCTTTCGATGTATTTTCTTTCCTTAATACACGATATCACTTTTAATCGGGAAGAATGGCTATCACCCTTGACCACTAACGTTTGATTCTTAACCGGAATGTGCACTTCCTTTTTACCACAAACGATGACGACATCAAGTGAAACTAACCAATCCATACCAATTATGACATCAAAAGTACCAAGTTCTATAGGCATTAGATCAATT
>BQNB010150761.1:2758-15993 GCA_026074375.1 Tanacetum coccineum
GTGAGTTATGAAAACACTTTCCAAAAGTTGTTTAGCAATATGCAGAAGTGTTAGCTGGGTCTAAGAAAGAATAATCAATTACGCAAAAAACCAGGAGTCACAATAAAATTTCCGTGACTTCTGATGGGGGTCCCAGATATATTAGGGGGCCGCCCCTTATATATGGGGGCCGTTCTCTAGAGACAGGAAATTTTTCCAGTTTTCCTGATTTTCTGTAAATCCTGTATAGAAAGAAATTTCCTATTTTTCCCTTTTGTAGTCAATTCAAATTCATCATGAATCATCTATCATTCAACAATCAAGGTTATAAAACTAAATATCCTAAGCTCAATCAAGAAACATTGTATATAGGCAAATTTGACACATTCACAAGCATGCATAATATCATAAGAACAACTAGAGTGTATCAAGGTGTACGCAAACATGGATTTAGGATGATAAAATTAAATGATCATCCAAGGCAAGTAATGTTGCTCGTACTAAATATCTACCAGGTAACATAAGTTTAAAATGTCTAAGTATAGTAGATTAGTAAATAATATAGATAATAATGTCATAAACCAATTTCCCTCATTGTTCACATTTTCTTCAAATTCTTCAACAACTTCCAGAATCCTTTTCCGATTGACCTTAGTCCACCACGTTGCTCATCTCTTAACTGCACTTGACGGTTGATGATTTCGGTTTGGCGGGTGTAGAAAGGTTCCATGTTTGGGTCAATGTTAGGTGGGTTTTGAAAAACTTGAGGAACTTGATTGGTTAAGGAATTGACATAACGAATAGGAGAGGGAGTGCTTGCACGCGAGGTCCCTTCGTTATTTTCATCGTCGTCATCATCATTGAGATGAGATGAGGATTGTTGATCAAAGGTGGAGGAGGAAGTGGAAGGACGACCTCTTCTCATGCTATGATCCCTTTGAACTTTTCGCCCTAGTTGGGCGACAAGAGGATTCATGACACGATCGTACAAAACATAGAAATCGTTGGACAACTCAGGATATTCATCCATAATGAATTTAAAGAAACAGGTTAATAGCATACCGTAGGGTAGAATTAGCCGAGCTTGTTTAGTGACCTACTCCATTCGTTTTGCCATGTAATAGGTAAGATTGAATTTTTCAGAGTGTACAACACAATAAAGCATAAAACAAAGACATGCGGGAACATAATCCCGATTACCCCCCAGACAGAAGACGTTTTCCAGAATGATTTCCTCTAAAGGTTTTGTTAGCCTCAAAATATTAAGTCGAACAAGGAAACTCGGTCTTTATTTATTAGTCGTTGTAATTGGCTAAAAAGGGAGTCAGGCTCGTGATTTAATCTAATATTGTATACGTTGCGGGCTAAAGCCCAAAACCCGAGCCGGCCCAACAATACTACACCTAGGCGTCACCCTAGGTTAGTAAGAAACTATAAATACCCCTATCCATCCCATGGAGAGGGTGTTGGTCTCATTTTGTATTTTGTGCAAGGTAATCAACCATCTTATTTTTCCTCTCTACTTTCTCTCTCTAGTTTCTCTCTCTAAAATTCTTTCATTCTTCTATCTCTTTTCTTATGGTTTCTTATCATTGATTCATACCTATTTTGTATGGAAGTGAAATGATATTATTAGGAACCGACATTTGGTATCAATCGCCAAGGGGATAATATTTAGCTGTGTTCGTGTGGTTTATTTACATTTTTTTTGGTACCGAAATTCTATAAAACTTACAAAAGTGAGTTTTGATCTTCCTAACTACTCAAAGTTTTATCTTGTTTAAAGTTTAGGAGGTATTAATATTTCATTTTTGTTGTTTTTATAAAATTTGGTTCGTTTTTATTGTTAAAAATCTGTACTGAGTTTGAAAACAAATTCTACCGAAAAAATAGTATCACTGAATTTGTGATTATTCCGAATTTTGTAATAGTGCACACATTTTTCGGTTTTATCGAAAAGTGTGTCCTAGGATTTCATTTCATTCTCGGTAATTCGCATAAGAGTTGTAATAGTGCACACATTTTTCGGTTTTATCGAAAAGTGTGTTCTAGGATTTCATTTCATTACGTCTTTGTTATTTTTTCATTCCTACCGATTCTACTGTTCAGAAGTTGTTTTATATCGAGTTTGGGAAGAAATAATACAATGGTTCACTTAGCTCAGTTGGTTTGAGTCTACTGGTTTCAATTGTGTTATCGAGAGGTCACAAGTTCGATTCTTGTTCATGGCATAATCTTTGTATTTTTATTTCGAATTTTGTAATAGTGCACATTTTTTCGGTTTTATCGAAAAGTGTGTTTTAGGATATCATTTTATTCTCGGTTATAAGCAAAAGAATTGTAACAGTGCACACATTTTTGGTTCTATCAAAAAGTGTGTTCTAGGATTTCATTTCTTTCTCGGAATTTTGCATAAAAGGTGTAATAGATACACAAATCTTCGGTTTTATCGAGTTTTGTAATAGGAGTATTATTATCGGATTTTGTAATAGGCAAATTGTTAGAAAATTTCCATTTTGTAATTTGTCAAAATTGCCATTGAAAGAATTGTCTGGAGATTTTCCGTCACAGAATAGTCATAGTTTTTGTTTTGGTTCACCCGAGTGCATTCATCCGACATCGATATTTGACTTGTCCGACAAATTGTTCCGAGTTTGATCTTAGACTTGTCCGAGAACACTTCCGAGTTTGATCTAACCGATATCTTGCAAAATTTGTTACCGAATTTGCTACCGGATTTGCTTTATCGAACTTGTAACATCAATTCAAAACCACAACACAACTTTATCATCTTAAGATCCATAATCATTTTTACTTCATAATTTAACAAATCATTCATCATGACTACTCCAATCACAACTTCCACAACCGACAGTCAAATGCATAACAACAACATGGTAGCTGGTTCAAGGGATCGTCCACCAATGCTTGCAATGGGAAGATATGCTCAATGGCACTCACGTTTCTTAAGATACATTGATACAAAGACCAAATGGTGATGCCCTGAGGAAATGCATTTTGGAAGGTCCATACCAACCCACTACTGTCACAATTCTAGCTGTACCTGCAACATAGAATTCTCCAGCAGTTCCAGAACGAACAGCAGCTGAGACAATTTGGGACTATGGTCTACCTGAAAAACAAATAGCTCATTTATGAATCAGCAAAAGGAAGCAATCATTTGCAAATGATGAATTGGGGATGAAATCTACTAAACTGTTGATGCATGCAAGACAGCTCATGAAATGTGGATAGCTATTGAAAGGCTTCAACAGGGTGAATCTCTCAACATTTAAGATGTTAAGACTAATTTGTTTTGGGAATTTGGAAAATTCACTTCTAATGATGGAGAGTTCATGGAGTCATACTACTTTAGATTTTACAAGATGATGAATGAAATGATAAGAAACAACCTGACAGTTGCTACAATGCAAGTCAATGTTTAGTTTCTTCAAACAAACTTCAAACAAGAATGGTCAAGGTTTGTGACAATTGTAAAGCAACAACACGACTTGGATACAGTCTCATATCACAAGCTCTTTAAACATTCT
Source organism: Tanacetum coccineum (assembly GCA_026074375.1). Lineage (NCBI taxonomy): Eukaryota > Viridiplantae > Streptophyta > Magnoliopsida > Asterales > Asteraceae > Tanacetum > Tanacetum coccineum. The sequence continues at coordinate 6,289 of BQNB010150761.1, forward strand.
GAGACAGTATCAAAAGGAAGTTAATGAAATCTGTGCTGAGAGAATAGCCAAGAATGCTAACCCATTAGCACTTTGTTGATGATGGCTCATAAAAATATTACGATACCTTATTATCAAAGCACCAAATTCTCATTCCAATAAATATACACCATCTCAATAAACATCAACTTCCTACAAGATATCATGTAATACACTGGACACCAAAAGGCACATGAGATAGCCAAACCATTCACACCTCCATCCCGAGTCAGCTTCTGAAGAAGACAGTGATCTTGAACAAGCTCAGAGAGATAAGATATGCAAAAAAATTTGGCACTCATTGCAAAGTATTTCAATAAGATCTACTAACCCTCCATACAAACAACCTTCAAAACTTCCTCAAACACCAGAAGACAAGAATGTTGGGGGGATACTACTAAAGGTACAAGTAATGACAATCATATATGGATAGTTTGCGGAATCAGGGACAATGTACTGTTGCTGGGGCTAGGGAGACTGCAGGCAATCAGGTAGTGCACCAAACTAGGATACAGTGTTTCAATTGCAAGGAATTTGGTCATTTTGCTAAGGAATGCAGGAAGCCTAAAAGGGTTAAAGATTCCACGTATCACAAGGAAAGACGTTGTTGTGCAAACAAGCTAAGAAAGGTGTTCCATTACATGCAAGAGGCAAGCTAATTGGATACCGAGGACACGGTGAGGGAGATTGACATGAACTAGAATTGGAAGCACTTACCAGCTATATGGCAAGATCCAAAAGGTTCCTACTGAGGGGGGGGGGGTGATCAGGAACTGATATGAGCCATTGGAAAAAGGTACACATACAGACTGATGAATTTAACGTGGTTTGCCAATCTGAGACAGCATTCTAAGCAACCTGAATTCACTAGAAACACATGTTTAGTGGAAACGGATGATAGTGATGTCATTCCTGATTCCACAGGATATGTTGTTAATGATATCAGGATATGACCAAATGCTGTGATGCCTTTTTTATTGATGGTATAGGTGTTGCGCTTGCCAATTTAATTGCAAATTTAAAACGGGATGTCGATGAAAACAAAAAGATTCAAAAGAAATTAAAGAAAGCAAACACATCATTGACTGAGTTGCAATTTCTATTTCTTGCTGAAAACTAGTAGACTCTAGGGGAGTCAATGTGTTTGGTTAGTTGTCTAGTTGAACTTCAAAATAAAAGACGGATGTTTGAGAGGTACATAAGCCTTTAATAACCGTATGTTGACTATTGAGGGAGAAACTTGAACTTAAGTTAAATCAAAACTTAGGACTATTTAGCTCATATAAGACATGACATAAAAGAAGGTTTAAAACTTAAAGCCTATGAAATTTCAGTTGTCAAAGAGAAACACAATGAGTTAGTCAAACAGAGTCTTTTAACAAAGTCACATTACGAAGGTCTTGTCAAAGATAAAACAAAGGTAATAACGGATTTGAAACTTAAGGAAGAAAAAGACATTGACAAAATGATTTCAATGGAAAAACAATTAAAGTTTTTGAATGAAATTGTTTACAAAAGGAATCAATCAATCCAAACCATTCATATGTTAAGCACCAAATTGGCCCTAATTTAATGGAAGACCTACCTTTGCAAATCTAATGTGCCTAAAAAAGGCTCAATCTGAGATATCATGTTTGTATGAGATCCTACTTATGGACCAAATCTGATCTGCAACAGAAACTGTCCACCGATGATAGGAAGAGATTATGACTACTGAAAGATGAGAGTACGATCGAAATTGAATAAAGACTTCGGTATACCCTATGGTACACAATGTTAAATTCTCTTTATGGAATTTTCAAGCCCCCGACCTAAGAATATCAAATACAGTTGGCTCACGCGAATGAAGTAAGGAAGAAAATATAGAGAAAATCTTTTGTGAAAACAAAACCAAATATTTTCAAAAACATCAATTTCGTTCCAATTTCCAAATCAATAAGCAAAAGTAGACAAGCATATAATGACATGTCCTATATAAATAATATCACTTTTATAGTATACTTGTCGATCAAGCTTGGGTGAAACTTCAATATGTACCCATTATCGTGACTACCAACTGCTATTGACTTGGAGGTGCTAATAAAAACATGTTTCATGCCTCTTGCCATAAAGACTCAGAACGATAGTTTCGCATTTGTTCATGAACTTAAGCAAGAGATGCATGTTGATTTAAAGTACGTTGCATCCCTTGAAAATAAATTGTTGAACTTGAATCTGATAAAGCAGAATTTTCAAACATGTATGATATACTGTTGCAAGAATGTGTGTCTAATGATGTTATGTGTTCTTTGATTTGCATTCTGTTATATGATTTAGATGCTCAGTTCTAAACTGCAAATGCTTTTATATCTTCATTAAAGGAAAGAATGTGAATGTCTTGCAAAAAGCTTTCGAAACAAACTGGATTCTGTTAGTAAAAGACAGTTTATACTGATGCTTTTCGATAGTTTTGCTAAATTAGTAAAATACTCGATTTCTCTTGAACTGGCTTTACAACAATGTCAAGAACAAATGAAAAATGACACGGGTTGTAATGAAAAAGAGTCAAATGTATTTCTGAAAGAACGTAAACAATATGTTGAGATACAAGATTTGAAAGCTCAATTGCAAGACAAGAACATTGCTATAAGTGAGTTAAAGAAACTCGTTAAGAAATGCAAAGGAAAGTCTGTGGAAACTAAGTTTGATAAACCATCTGTTGTTCGACAACCAAATGCTCAAAGGATTCCAAAACCATGTTTTAGGCAAACCGGCTCCTTATCAGACTCTTTTGAGAGGAAAAGTTTTACACAAACACAGTCGGTTGCCAAAACTAATGTGTCAGAGAGTTTATCAAAACCAGCCACTACACAGATTTTACCTCAAACAGCAAGGCAATCTGTAAGAAACACAAATGTAATTAAACCAGGCATGTATCGAATTGACACCATGACAACTCAAACTAGAGTACCACAGTTGCCTCATACTTCTAGGAATACTAATCCTCGTGTGTCTACCTCTACAGGAGTAATTCACAAAACTAAGGTTAGCAGACCACAACCTAGGAGCACTCAAATGAAAGATACGGTCGTGCCAAACAATAGTCATGTGAAGGATAAGAAGACTGAAGTAGAAGACCACCATAGGATTTCTAGTAATTCTAATAAAACAAAGTCTGTAACTGCGAGTAATGACAATTTAAAATTCAAAACTTCGAATGTTAATGCTGTTTGTGCTACTTGTGGAAAATGTGTGTTTAATTCGAATCATGATGCTTGTGTTTCTAAATATTTGATGAGTGTAACATGCTAGAAATAAGAAGCATATATAAGTAGTGCCTATATCAGTACATAGAAAACCAAAAGTAAAGCGAACAAAATCTGTTGCAAAAACCCATAAGGGACAAAGAGTTGCATCAGAATCCACTACTCAGAAATCCAAGAGTTACTATAGGATGTTCTATGAGAAAACTAGTAAGGCTTGGGCAAATGGTGGATAGAACAATTAATGCACCATCCAATATATAAATGGGTTCATAAGTCAAAAACGAAAATGGGTGCCTAAAGTTAGGAATGAGAATGTGCAAAAGAAAGTTAGTTTTGCTATAGATAATGCATCTAGGATATCTAATGTCTTGAATGTAACATTTCTCAATTTCAAGTCATTTTACGACTCTATTATCCTTCACTATTTATTCTAGTCTGACACGCGTTTACTTTTAATTTAACTTTTAAGCTAAATCGCGTAGACTAGAGATAATCATTTAACGTAAACGGTCACCAAATAAATTAAAGGTTTAGTCAAACAAGTGTTATATAATTATTAAGAAGATAATTATTAAACTTTGCATATTTTATTTTATTGGTCCGTCTAAAGCTTACGTTATCGCAATAAATACACTTTTAGACCACACCCTGGAAATACCTAATAGACTTACCTAGACTCAAAACCATTCCCACTGTTAAAACGTTAAACACAAAATTAAATCAGATTTTTCGTGTTAAATGTATGTATGACCCGATTGAAAGGGACATAAAGTAACTAGAGAAAATCTCCTAATGGATCCGAGTACTTGTACACCATGTTTTAATTAAAACATGTACCGATTTGTTACTAGTTAGCCCTACTTACCCAATGGTATAATAACCCATTTTACTCCCTCTTGTGCCTGATACCCCGACGGCCTTACACACAAAACCACCCAAGCAAATCATGCATAATCTTGTACATCACAAAACTCATTAGTACAGTTGTTACTTAAGAAAGCCAAAACTACCTTAAAAAACCAATTCACATGCACTTAACTAACTATCTTAGCTAGCAAAAGGGACATGGTTTTTAGGAAGTGGTATAGAAGATAATCTCCTATAAATATAGAGACTTACAACTAAGAGTGTTTCCACATTCACACATTTAACAAACATCCCTAGCAAAAACCAACTTGTTAGCTCTTTTTGTTTTGGTCACCACAGCCAAGACTTTCACACACAAATACGACATAACATTAGTAATCATCAAGCTTTTAGGTTATAGGATTAAGGATTTGAAAAGCAAGAAAGATTCTCGATTTAAACTTAAAGATTGGGGTATACATGTCGAGTTTACCACTACACAGCACTTCCGACCACTACCGTTCAAGAAGCTAGGACCCTTGTAAGTGTCTTAGCCTATGTTCATATTCAAGTTTCATGTTTGCTTCATGTGTCATAAGGCACGGTTATTATGGGTTAACAAGCTAAACACATGGGTTCTTGCCTAGGCATGAAAAACCCTTAGTCCACGTCTTACAATATTCAAAACATATATAGACTTGTGTGGTGAAAACCAAAATAGCCATAAGGCACGTAACAACAGATCTGTGTATAAGCATGAATGTTTAAATCATGACCATGCACCGTAATTATTTAACGAGAGGTTTGACTAACTCAGTTTGGACAACGGAAAGCACTTTCATGTCAGTATCTAATACTAACAACTCGTTTTGGCACAATAAGATGCGTTACACTATAGTATATGTGAAACTAGGGGTTTGTTTGGGATATGTCTGAAAATAGTTCAGCAGAAGGTTGTGTACGTAGCATGGTTAGTAGCCTGCTTAGCAGCAAGTAGTATTGCTAGCAGAGTTAGTACAGCTAGAAAAGGTAATACTGCTTGCAGCTGTTAGATACTGCTAGCCAGAGTTAGTATGCGAGCTAGCATATTGTTTAAAACTAGATAGTGTATAATTTACTTTTTTTTGACATTCCTGAACTTTCTTGTGTCCAACACGAGCTCAAACCAACTCTAATGAATTTGTAACTTACTAATGGGTTGTATGATAGAGCTATATTAGAAGTTAAATACTGCCACGGCTTCAAGAAGTTAGTAATGTTAGCAGAAGTTTAGTACGCCTATTGACTGTTGTATGCTAGCATATAGTTTAATTCTGATAGTGTGATTATAATATGTTTTTTGACATTCTAAACTTATGGATCTTTTGGAACTCATAAGAACCTAAAATGTAATATTTGTAAAATAGAGGGACTAAACGTATCAATATGGAAACTCAAGGGTGTAAACGGTAAATATTCTATTTTAAACTATAAGGACTGTTTTTGCCAATAATGAAAACCAAAAGGTATTTTATATAATTAAATGATTTAAATAAACACTTATGGTTTCGGATAGTAGTGATTATAACTCGGATACTTATTATAACTAAGGCACTTGCGAATGTAAATAGGTGTATTTATTATTAATACTTAAACACCTGTAAAACTTAAAAGTAAGATAGTCATACAACCTTCCAAAAGCAAAACGAGGGAAATCGAATACAAAATAAACGTTACTCCACCACCACAAGTGATAACAGTATTATATTAACTAGCAAATTTTTTGTGGTTTATGAATTGCGTCGTTAGCCTAAATTGTAGACTAAGAATGACAGTATTTACTAGGATATTCTGTCGGTTTGTGATTCATTCGCCATACTTGGATATAATTATCATTTTCAGAGGACTATTTACTCAGGTGAGTTCATAGCCCCATTGTTTACAATTATTTAAATGATTTACATCTTTAGGGTGAGAACATGCTTTGTTTTACAAAAATTAGACGCTAATTAAGTGTAATTTTATACATGATTACGTGTTTGCCTAAGTAGCGATAACCCACTGAGCCCATTATCATGAACTGTTAATTACTAGATTGTAAGCGCGAATGTTATAAATAGATCTATTTGGGATTGACATCCCCGTTTGGGTGAGTAGTGATAACAAACGTATACCGTGTCGGATTTGGGATGTTACGGGTTAGAACATCATTCATGGGCATTTATTGGCAATTTATTGCATTCATACATGTCGAGACTCAGTGTCATGAGCTTAAGAAAACGTAATCATCCTTTCTATGATGTCCCCCCCCCCTCCCCCCCGATCTCGTTGCTTAATCACCCCTACACTTAGAAAATTTGCAGGTCTTATATTGATTTTGCACAAACCTATGATTCACCAATTTATGTATGATATTTATTAAGCATGTTTTTCACGTACCAATTAAGGCAACGTGGTGCACAGATTACATTGGGGGTAAATCTTATAGAAAGAGTCAGGTACTAAAAGATTTTTGGCGTTTTTATTACATTTGGGAATATTTATTAATAAAACCGAAATCTTTTAACTTTATTGCTGAACAATTTAAATCCATGAGCTTATGTAATGAACAAGCATTTTGTTAATCCAATATATCTTTTAAAAAAACAACACGTTTAGTGGTCGTTCTCATATCTTGTGCTATTGATTTATGAAGTAACGCCTTGGGATATCAAAAAATTCCGTTGTTCCAAAGATTGGGGGTGTTACTGATGGGTATCAGAGCCAAAGGCCACCACTGACACCACTTTTTTTTCTTATTTTTTTATTCAGTATTTCTTATTTCTTATACCGAGAACCCCCCCACCCCCCCCCCTGTCAAAAGTTTTTATCTGACTATAAACCCATTTTCAAAAAACTGCTTAGGCAAACGGGGGGTTTACACGGGACTACTTGCTTTACTTGTTTGCATCTAAGCACATATATGCTTACATGGACATTACACTGTTTTGCATTTTTAGTTTACTAAAGTGCTTACATGATTGATATACGAGTATATGAAGTATATTCAGTATTATTACTTATAATAGTAAAATAATTAATACTTTATATAAGTTATTTTTGCTTCTTCTTGCAGTAGTCATGTCTTCTACATCATCCGCTGTTACCTACACTTCCATCTACACCGACTCCAAGCCAGGGAGGATATTTTGGGGAGCCGATGAGGAGATATCTGACGGTGGTTCTCCACGAGTCATCGTATACTGATACGATGGACTCCCTATGCAGCTAGTCCCCACCATAACCGGATTACATACCAGGCCCAGAGGATCCACATACACCACCAGTACTACAGGACGAGGATGAGCGTGAGGCTATGTTCATACAGCCACATGATCCTGACTACGTGTCAGAGCCTATATACCCTGGTAGTAGTATTTAGCTTTGGGGATGAGCATAGATGTTTCCCGGTTGAGGTGCAGCATTACCTCCTGTTGTTTTACCTACTGCTGAGTCACCAGGATATGTTATTGAGTCGGATCCCGAAGAGGATCCAAAGGAGTATGAGGATGATGAGACGGAGGATGGTCCGGTTGACTACCCTATAGACGGGGGAGAGGACGGAGATGATGATGACGGCGATTCATCCAGGGATGACGCCGATGATGAGGATAAGGATGAATGGGATGAAGATGATGAGGATGAGGAGGAGGAGGAGGAGGAGGAGGAGCACTTAGCTCTGGCCGACTCCGTTGTTATAGTACATACTGTTGAGCTTGTTTCCCCACCTGAGGGAACAGAGCCTGTTATACCACACCCTATACTGCTCATTATAATTGGAGCTAGGATTACTCTCCGACTTCAGGCTTCCATATCCATTCCACCAGAGGCAGAGGTTGAGAGACTTCTAGCCATGCCTACTCCACCACCATCACCACTTATCTCACTATCACCACCCTCTGCAGGGGAGCGCCTTGCTAGGTGCACAGCTCCATCTACACATTCATCACCGCCACCTGTGCCATCACCATTTCTACCATCATCTGGGTGTCCAATTGAAACCCAGACACTCAGGATAGCCTCCACTCAGGCCCTTGTTGATGCGGTTACTATCGCATTACCATCACCTCCACTACCACCACTACCACCATCTCTATACATACCACCACCTGTTGACCGTAGGGATGATATTTCTGAGTCCGAGCAGCCACCTCGCAAGAGGTCGTGCTTGTTTGCTCTAAGCTCCAGTTATGAGGTTGGGGAGAGTTCTACTGCTAGACCTATCGGAGGTTGAGGGTTAGACTATGGGTTTGTCAGCACCTTAGATGCTGAAGAGAGATGACGATGGATTAGAGAGGTTGGGTATGGTATTAGGGATACTTGGGTGGATCCGGCAGAGGCAGTTCCTGAGATAGCACATATGACCATGGAAGAGGTCAATACTAGGGTTACAGAGCTTGCTGAGCTCCATGAGCATGATACACAGGACTTATATGCTCTACTAGAGGATGCTCAGGAAGGTAGGACTCGCATATCAAAGCGAGTCACTATAGACTCGTAGCGGGCTGACTTGCTTATGGAGGATAGGATAACTTATCAAGAGACCATACTGATTGTGGAGGAGGAGGCCTATGCTTCTCGAGAGGCTTAGGCTTATGCGATAGGATTGAGTCAGGTGGCCCATTATGAGCTTCAGACCCACCGCGAGCAGGTATATGCACACGAGTCCCAGCTCTATGCACATCAGACACAGCTACAGTTGCAGGGCACTCTTATTCAGACACAGCACCAGGTACATGAGACTCGCTCCCAAATGCAGCAGGCTGAGATGGCAGAGCTTTGAGAGACTAATTATAGGCGTCAGGCACAGATAGTAGAGACTCTTCGTGTTATGAGAGACATAAGGCGAGAGATGGGTGACATGCAGGCCGAGTTGTTAGCACAGCAAGAGTAGCAGAGGAGAGCTAGACAACCAGGACCAGATGTTAGAGCTCCAGATCACCAGGATGCTTCTAGAGATGCGGATAGTCACGTCTAGTAGTTTATGTCATTTTACTTTGCTAGGCAGTTGTTCAGGCATGTTAAGTATTAGGGGTTCTCCCCGCTAGCATAGCCTTAGATCTTTTGTATTGTATTTTGTGTACCAAAAACTATTTCATGTAAAATTTTCCAAATTATGAATGAAATAGATGTGTTATGTTGTACTATATACCTCTCTTGTGTTGTTGTATCATCTTTAAATTATTGTATATCTTGTCATGATTATGATCTCATGTTTTGTCTCTTATGAATTAGACAAATCATGGCACCTGTGACAAGACGAGGACCGAATACCCCTCCTAACAACACCAACCCAAACAACATGACTCCAGAATCCGTTCAAGCTATGATTGATCAAGCTCTTCAGCGAAACTCCACCAATGGAGACGGAAGCCATAGTTCATACGGGGATAACCGAAGGAATGTGCAAACTGTGCGTCCTTGCTTCTACGCTGACTTCGTGAAATGTCAACCTTTGATCTTTAAAGGGACTGAAGGCATAGTCGGTTTAACCAGTTGGATTGAAAAGATGAAGTCAGTCTTCAATATCAGTGGTTGTGCTATTGAAAATCAGGTTAAGTTTGCCACCTGCACTCTG